>JAMZAV010006486.1:0-37231 GCA_024449915.1 Sweltsa coloradensis
TTTACGATTTTTTTCGATTTTTAGTGCGAAATTTTCGTGACATTTGGGCCGATTCTGACCAAACGGGTGGGGCTACAACGTTCACATTTCACATGGACATTAAAGTAATGGTGATGTATTGCTTTCTGAAAGACAAAGTTGAAAAAATTAGCCAGAATCTATAGAAATAAAGCTTTTATATAAGTTTTTTGATTTTTGTATGATATTTTCGTGTTATTTGGGCCAATTCTGACCAAACGGGTGGGGCTACAACGTTCATATTATACATGGACATAAGGGTATGGTGATGTAGTACCTTTTGAAAGAAAAAACTGAAAAAGCTAGCCAGAATTCATAGAAATAAAGCTTTTAATATAAGTTTTTTACGGTAAATAATACCAAATGACAAGAAACAATAGAAACTTGACAACAATCACCTACAATGCGTAGGCAGCAGAACAAAGCACTTGCAAAAGTAAAGATATCCCACCCAAACTAAAAACTTTAAAAAGCTCATCCATCAACGCGGCGGGACTTTAGCGTTTTCCTAGATATAATAATTTTTCATCTAGCCTCTAGCTCATCCAAAGAATCTGAAAGAGAATAGTATGCTTTGTTTAGCAAGTTATTTTGACTGTTTCTTTAAATTGGTCAATTTCAGTGATATCTTTTACGCCATTAAGAAGTTTGTTTAATAGTTAGGTTTTTAAATATTATTGGATGAGCGAAGCGAAGACTTCAATTTCACCGACCCCCCAAAAAATTTAGCTCGGGTGTTTTTTTTTTTTTCTGTCTGTTTGTTTGTTCGCTCTCTACCGGGCTAACGGCATATGCGATCTTGATGAAAATTTGAGGGGACCTTCGAAATCTCTGAACTTAGACTTGCTACGTTTTTACCTAACAGCAACGCAACGCAAGCACGCAAAACAACGTTCATATTTCACATGAACATTAAGGTTATGGTGATGTATTGACGTTTAAAAAAATAAATTTGAAAAGTCTTCAAAAGTCAATACACCACCCTTACCTTAATGTCCTTGTGAAATATGTACGTAACAACCCCACCCGTTTTGTCAGAATCCGCCCAAATAGCACGAAAATAAAGATTTTAGATCTTTCTCACAGCCTTGTATGAAAACTTCACAGGAGATGTTATAACTTACTCACAGCCTTGTTGGATGAGCGTAGCGAGCGAAGAGAAGATTCCATTTCACTACACTGGAGAAAAAAATCCGGAATGTTTTTTTTTCTTTCTTTCTTTCTTTCTTTTTCTTTCTGTATTTTTGTGTGTTTGTCAGCACGATTCCGGCTAAACCAATACTCCAAATGCGATGAAATTTTCTGGAGACTTTCGAAATCTCTGAACTTAGAACTGCCACGTTTTTGAGCGCAATCAAAAAATTATTTCTCATGAAAATCGCAATTTTTACGATTTTTTTCGATTTTTTTAAAATTTCTTCGACTTATAACACCTACATGCCTTATTCGATTTTAATGCGTTTTTCACAGAACCATAATTATATGAATTTAGATATTCGTGTGAAATTTGAGCGCAATCGAAAATTATCTCTCATGAAAATCGAAATTGAACGGGTGTTTTTTTTTTTTTTAAACAATTCTTTGACTTATAACACCTACATGCTTTATCCGATTGTTATGATTTTTTCACAGAACCTTAATTTTATGAAAATTATATATTCGTGTGAAATTTGAGCGCAATCGAAAAATTATTTCTTATGAAAATCGCAATTTCACGATATTTTTTCTTTTTTTTAATTACGATTAATTAAAAAAAAATTAAAGTTTATTTTTTATTTAATTAATTAATTTAAAAAAAATATTTAACAATGATTTTTTCACAGAACAACAGAAAATCCGCATAACACATGGCAGCTTAATGCACCAATTACGCTCATCCAACAACGCGGCGTGACTTCAGCGTTTTCCTAGTATTAACATTTTATAATTACTAGGAAAACGCTTAAGTCCCGCCGCGTTGATGGATGAGCGTAATTGGTGCATTCAGCTGCCATGTGTTTTGTGGATTTTCTGTTGTTCTGTGAAATATATTACAAAGTCGAAGAAATTTTTTAAATTAAATTAAATTAAATTAAAAATTAGCTTTTTTTTATTTATCGTAATTTTTAAAAAGAAAAAAATCGTAAAATTGCGACTTTCATAAGAAATAATTATTCGATTGCGCTCAAATTTTACTCGAATATATTAATTCATAAAATTAAGGATCTGTTAAAAAATTATTACAATAGAATAAAGCTTGTAGGTGTCATTTGTCAAAGAATTGTTTAAAAAAAGAAAAAAACTGTAAAATTTTGATTTTCACAAGAAATAATTTTTGCGATTGCGCTCAAATTTCACACGAATACATAAATTCATTAAATTAAGGTTCTGTGAAAAAATCTTTACAATCGGATAAAGCATGTAGGTGTTATAAGTCGAAGAAATTCTTTAAAAATCGAAAAAAATCAAAAGATTGCGTTTTTTATGAGAAAAAATTTCCCGATTGCGCTCAAAAACGTGGCATTTCTAAGTTCAGAGATTTCGAAGACCTCCATAAATTTTCATCGCAATCGGAGTATCGGTTTAGCCGGAATCGTGCTGACAAACACACAAAAATACAGAAAAAAAAGAAAGAAGGAAGGAAAAGAAAAAAAAACATTCCGGATTTTTTTCTCCAGTGTAGTGAAATGGAATCTTCGCTTCGCTCGCTACGCTCGCTACGCTCATCCAAAAAATCTCATCCATCAACGCGACTAAAAAAAGCGTTTGCGAAGCTTCCTAGTATAGAATTGATTTGAGTTAGTTTGCTTTTATGGTGTTGAATGTGAATGTTGTTGATTTGTCTTGTTTCATATGAATGTATTTCTTGGTTTTTCGTTAAGTGTTGAATGTTTTGTTTGACAATTATTACTGATTGATAAATGTATAAACTATAGAGGGTTAGAATATTTAGTTTTGAAAATGGGTTTACAATGTGTTCATGGATGAGCTCTTATAATAAATCTAATTGAAAAATAAAATAAATAAAAAATAAAAATAAAAAACACACGAGCTTGTATATTTTGTATTCCCTAAGAATCTAGAGAATCAATTAATTTAATCAATAAAGAAAATCTTATTACAGAATGCGTTGTTGAATCCAATTCACTGGATCGCCAATTTTGTGACTCGGACATATAATTTGCCAAATAGTATTATAATCAGGGAATTCGACACGTATTTCATACTCAGCCATTACATTTAGTAAGTTTGTTAAATAAATGTAAACTTTGGATAACTAAAACTTTTTTTAAAACTTTTGATGGAATAATCATAATTATTTGTAACCATCGTTTAACTCTGCGTTGGGTCGATATTGAAGAAAGGCTCTTCTTCTCTTGTCACACTACTCTTCCATTTCCTCCACATTCCAGTCTCCTCCTCGCTGTTCCACATCTTTCCTCACACTATACTCTGCTATCGTTGTCGTTGATTGCCCTAATTACCAACTCCACCATTCTACTCGGCAACCTCGCTTTTTTAAATTTGTTTACTTGTACGAATCACTTTAATGTTATGTTCCAGGGAGACTCTGGCGGCCCATAGTTTGCCGGTGGTAAGCTGGTTGGTATTGTATCCTTCAATGCCCCCTGTGCTAACCCCTATATACCTGATGTCTACGCCAGGGTCGCTTACAAACCACTGCGAGACTGGATCACGAAAAGTGAACGCTTTACCTGAAAAGTTACTAAGAAAGTTACTATACTCAACACGGACGTCAGCACAAGACGGAAGGAGATAAGTTCAAACCTTGAGCAGGGCCATGTCGTAGTCTGCTATCTCTCCATGTACTCCCAGGTTTATTAACTTGTATTGAGGGTGGCGGATTGTCCGGTCGATAACGTGGACGACACCTTTACTTGTTCGATTAGCGCTTCCCGCTCGAACTGTTTCATTCCCCATGGGGCAGAAAGTGCAGTGGACAGCGGTAACAGTCCTTGCTGATGATTGAAGTGCCGCATTGTTGAAGGATGCCGTTAATAAATTTACAGTTGTACGACAACTTAACAAAGAATTGTTATTGTTACATATTAATTATTCACTGAATTGCTGTTGCTGATTTTTGGCAAACCTCATATTCGTTTGAGTGGGATCGTCTTATAAATAAGGTTTTTTTGTTACGCTTTTTCTATTTTTTCCATTCTTTTTGATTGTAGCTCTTATTTACTAATGTCCGGATTCGAATTTCGATTCTCAGACAGAAGTTTTAACTTCTGGTATGAGGTTTGTTCTGTTGTTTACCTTATTTGTGGTAGTTACACCAAGGTGTAAAATACATAACCAGAAATAAGGGTGAATAGTGCAATAATTTACGTGTGGACAAAACAACGATTTTGTTGTAATTTCACAGCAAATCTCGAAGTAATGGTGCCAGCTGTCATTCAATTTAAACACTTTTAGAAGATATCTCATTCAAAAACACTTGTTGTATATTATTACAATTCTATTACAATTATCTTATTATTACCAGTTTAATCATGGATTTATCTTTTATTAAATCTTTTATTAAAAGTTAAAAGTGGTAATTACTATCGTTACAGAAGAACAAATCTGTTAAAAAAGTGGTCATTTCACCTTGACAAAAGAACGTTTATTTCTATAAAAAAAAGTTGAATGAGTACCTAATATTATAATGATAAATAAGTGCAAATGTCTTGTTATGTAGTCATACAGTGTTTAATTTAAGGCTATTCCAGAGCACTTTTACCGATATATTGAAATTCAAAGGAAAATGGCTAAAAGTTGGCTGGATGAAAGATAAACTTAAATAAAAAAGAAGAAATAATAACTTATTTTTTTGACGGGACAAAAGCTCTTTTTTGGCCATTATATGCAAATTTTGGGTCAATACGAAAATTAATATTTGAGATGCAATATTAAGTTTTGAGCTATGATTTTTTTTTACTGTTTCAACACACCTTTGTCTCTGGACTGAGTATAAGGGAAAATAATTTCCTTAAATAATGTTCGATATAGCCTACGATTTTTTTGTCACATGGTACAAAAATGAGTTTTGAACCGGAACACGAAAAAAATCGTTCAACAAAAGTTATTTCATAAAATTATTTTCCCTTGTACTCAGTCCAGAGACAAAGGTGTGTTAAAGCTATAAAAAAATGCATAGCTAAAAATTAAATATGGCATCTAAAACATTCATTTTTGTATCGATCCAAAATTTGCATGTAATGGCCAAAATAGAGCTTTGTCCCGTCAAAAAAAAAGTTATTTTTTCCTTTTTTATTTACGTTCATCTTTCATCCAACCAACTTTTAGCCATTTTCCGTTGACTTTCAAAATATCGGTAAGAGTGCTCTGGAATAGCCTTAAGTGTATTTTATTTTTAGTTCTACAAGAGCACTTTACTTTATACTACAAAGTGACTTCAAACACAGAGAGATTAAATTAGACTTTTAAGATGCCGCATTTTATTTGTAGTCACAATAAATTTATTTACATATATAATATTATATAAAATAATTGGATGAGCGAAGCGAAGACTTCAATTTCACTGACCCCCAAAAAATTTAGCTCGGGTGTTTTTTTTTTTTTTTTTCTGTCTGTTTGTTAACTCTCTACCAGGCAAACGGCATATCCGATCTTGATGAAAATTGGAGGGGACCTTCGAAATCTCTGAACTTAGAGGTGTATTGTTTTTGGGTACAATCGAAGAAATATTTCTCATGAATATCGTACTTTTACGATTTTTTTCGATTTTTAGTGCGATATTTTCGTGACATTTGGGCCGATTCTGACCAAACGGGTGGGGCTACAACGTTCATATTTCACATGGACATTAAGGCAATGGTAATGTATTGCTTTTTGAAAGAAAAAGTTGAAAAAGTTTGCCAGAATCCATAGAATAAAGGTTTTAATATGATTTTTTTTAGGTTTATAATAACAATTTACAAGTAACATTAGAAACTTTACAACAATCACCAACAATGCGTTCAAAAGGCACTAGATAAGTAAATAGATCCCACGCAAACTAAAAACTTACAAAAAAGCTCATCCACCAACGCGACGGGACTTTAGCGTTTTCCTTGTATGATATAACATGATATTTAAACAAATATTGTGTATATTTCTTATTGTGTCTAGTGTTGGTTATTGTGTCCTGTTAAAATCACAGATTTTTTGGTTAACACCAAAACGCCTTGAAGACTTTGTAGCTTTAAAGTTTAAACCAAATTAGTCTATCGAAATGCACTACATGCAAGAGCTATATTACACAAAACGTCGCAACGAAAATAACGCTATTATAATCTTAGTTGTACAATAATTATTATTGATAAAAATAGTTCTACTTGCCTGCCAAGGGTAATCCTTAATGTCCACGACTGTACCTCCAACGATTTAAGAATCCTGGGCCGCAGCGCAAAAAAACTTCAACTAAGAAAACGCCAAAGTCGTTGTAAGACGAGTGAGCGAGTCATGTGTTGAGTACCGGGTAGCATTCCATTACCTCCTTCTTCCTAATCCAGAATCCAGCATGGGTCTTTCCTCCCTAGCCTATCATAGGCTAGAGCAGCGCATTATGGCTTTACAGTTGACGCGCGCTTTTACCAAAACTAAGCTTAAAAACATTATAATATTATAAATAATATATAATATATATATATAATAATAATATATAATAAATAATTTATACCTTATATATCAATCAATTAGATGCAAGTGTTCACAGGTACTCAACACATAACTCGCTAGATCACTCGTCTAACAACAACTTTGGCGTTTTCTTAGTCTAGAGTAAGGCGCCTTGATACCCGGAATGTAGGATTCCCGGGTTCTAGCAACGGCCGGGTTATTTTTTTTTATATTTCTGGATTTTATAAAAAAAATTATAGAACATGCTTTGAATTGCATAATATACAGTTCTATAAAAACATAGCTAGAATGAAGAACGTTGTTTTTAGAATACGTGTTAAGATTGCAAGGTCTACTCAATATCCCAGCAGAATTTTGGGTGACCTTGGGCGTGCAAGATTCGGTACAACTTGGTCACTGCAGTGCATTCACTGACTTACATTTAAAAAATGATACGATAAAAATTAATTATTTTAAAACAAAAGCAACGTCTTTTAATTAAATCCTACACTTTTCCAGACTACATTGTCAAACAGATGTGGTTTAATTCCGTGGTGGACGAGGTTTGTCACCTAAGAGTGTGCAGTGTAGTGCAGTGTATCATACTTGTCGTATTACTTATCGAAGATCTGGTACGAAAAGCTTTGTTCCAAGTGTTAAGCGCTTCTTACCAGGATGAGCATCAGCAGCAGCAGCAGCTGCTTGTGACCTCGCCTTGCCGGACGTCACAGTGGCCACGTGACACAGCATAACCACCACCACCAACAGTACCCAGAGCGACTTCATCTGCAAACATGACTAGTGATGTAAAATTCTTGAGAATTTTTTCCTCGAGAAATTTCTCCAAACAAGAGCAAATTGAGAAATCATGATAATTTTGGGGAAACAGTCATGTTTAATTTTTTAAGTAGAATGCACAGGTAGGAGCTAGCTAGTTCTAGGCCTACTGAACAAAGTTCATATCAATATCATCCTTAGAGTCGGAGTCATGCAAATGTTCTGTTCATCAAGGACTTCAAGGTATACAAAGATTTCATCTTCGCTAACAATAAACAATCATCATCTGTGGAGCAGCTTCGCTACGTGGCAAATCAGTCTCTACCACAGTGCCTGATTTGTTAGTTTCAAGGGGCTCATTTTGGGCTGCATCTTTCACCCTTAAGAGTTTGAGGTTATGCATAACAACGAATTGTTATCTTTCCAGCATTGTCGGCAGATAGTCAGTTACGTTTAGCACTGTTAATGAAGGAGTACGTGCTTTTTTTTACCACCACACAATTGGATTCATTGTTAATTGAAATTATTTGGACGTAGACGTACGATTCAAGAGAAAAAGTCCACCTCGCAAACATCAGCCAATAAGAGCTATATTATACTCCCCAAAACTAGAGGCGAGCTCTGGCAATCGTCGTCGGGGACACCTCCCCCTTCCCTTGACGACCTCCCCGACGACGGTGACAATGAAATAATGAACGATAGCAAAGACTATGACGACCACGACGCGAGAAATCCCCCTTCCTCCCCTTACCCGTGGCTGGTTCTGACCATCATGGGCCCCTCCTCCCCATCCCCTAGGCTAAAGCAGTGCATTATGACCTAACGGTTGACGCGTCCTTAATCCAAATAACCCCCCCCCCCCCCCCCCCCAATAAAGAGATTTAGGACTAGGCGAACAGAGAAAGTGGTTTGAAGTTTTTTTGGTTTCAGGGTGCGTCAACCGTTTATGTTGTCGTTGTCGCCGTCTTTGTTATGAAAAAAGGCTAGTCCCATACGTCCCAATTAAGTTTTAGTTTGGATTAAGGGTGCGACAACCGCTAGGTCAAAAAGCGCCACTCTTGCCTAGAGAATATAGGGAGGAAACTCTCATGCTGGTGCTGGTCAGAAATAGCCACGGGTAAAGGTGAAAGAAAAGGGAGGGTTCTCTCGACGTGGTCGTCATCGTCTTTGTCATCGTTCGTTTTGTCCTTTTCGTCGTCGTTGGGAAGGTCGTCAGAGAATATTGGGGGGTCCCCGACGACGACTGCCAGAGCTCGCATTCTAGTTCCCGGAACTAATATACTTCCTTACTTACCAGCTGAAGTTTGCGAGAAAAAGTAAGTCTCTTTCTTCCTCGCCTTTAACGATCAGTATACAGAGCCAAGGTTCTAATATGCATAGCTAAGACAAACGGAAGCGTACGACTTCCTTGCATAGGTAAGAATAAAGTTGGCTAGTTTATGAATTATATTGTATAAGTCATATTACTTTAAGATTGACATTATTGCACTGTTTCTTGTAGATCATCACCAGCCCAAATGAAGTGTATAATAGAGTGCGTTCCGTTACCTGCTGGCTCTACTGGGAGCACAGTAAACAACAGTGCTAGCCTGCGCGGTCAGTAGGCCAGAAAACGGAAGGGTTTCCAGTAAAAGTATCCAGCACAAACACTGCAGCTGTCAGAAAAATAATCGTGCAGTCAATTTAAAACATGATATTAATTATTTAGGGTAAACTTGAAGAGAAATGAAAAGATTTCACGTTTATTCTCGGTTATGGATTTAACAAATAAATTATTCTCTTGGCGGAATATTTAAAGCCGTCATCTAGCCTAGGCCTAGGCCTAAAGTCATCGACCCATTAATTGCAAGCTATGAATTAAAAAAGAAGTGTAAGCTCGCAAATAAATATTCTTAGCTCATTCCGAATTATTATTGTCATTTTTATTCCAGTACAATATCAAATATCTCATTTTTTCTGAACAAATAAAGCAATTTATTAACTTTGGAAGCAAACTGACATTTCAACGCCGCCATGACACTAGCTGGTTTACTGGCGATACTGAGCGAGAAACCTCCAGTACTTCCAGTTACTGAAGGCGCTGGGCCAGCAATTTACGGGACGCTCAGCACACAGCTGACAGCAGTTAACGGAACGGTTATAGTAGATAGATAGATAGATATTTTTATTCACTTAGACTAGTACAGTGTACAAGTATTACTCTTTGCAGAGAAAGTGAATAGTCTATAATTAATAATTAATAATAAAAGTGATAGTAATTATAATGATATACACAGTGTTAGAAGAAAGAATAGTTGAATATAAAGCATAAATGATAATTGATATGGATATTGATATTGATATGTATGATGATTGATAATATTGATATATATATATATGATGATTCATTAATTGATTATAATGATAAACACAGTGTTTATGTTAAAGTAGAGTAGATGCAAAACAATAGCATGCGCTACTATAGATTAAGAACTCATATATAATAAGAAAAGATGGATAAAAAGCAATTATTGATGTGATATTGTGATAATAATAATAATTGCTAATGGCACAGAAAACAGCAATGATGTACAGTAGAATGTGTCTATAGTATATAATTGATATATATATATATATATATATATATATATATGTTTTGTCTTAAGCTTTCGTGATCCATGGTTAATGTTTTAAGTATCTTTACGGTAAATAATCACGCACAGTATTATAAAAAATAACTTTAATCCCAACGTTTCAGAAAAACTATGTTTCCATTTTCAAGGGAAGGTTAAAAACAAAAATTCAATAAAACAACAACAGCATTATAAAAATAAACAAATAGAAACAAAAAACACACTACCTTGCAAACATAGAAAATTACAAAGATCCATTGCAGTGAACCTAAAATCAAATCACTTGGTTGCATTGTGAGTGTGACTTCTTGTTACCATTCTAGCAGGCCTATCGCTGTCTACATGTCTTGGTACCACAGGCGGCTCAGTCTCATACTTTTCAAGAGCTGCAGTATGACTTCTAGTCATTCTGCTGGATTCCAAATTTCTAGACAAGATGGTTGGGTCCGTCCGGACCGTCCCACGTTCGTCTAGAACTGCAGGCACTCTATCAGCCGTTAGGATTAAAGTTATTTTCTATAATACTGTGCGTGATTATTTACCGTAAAGATACTTAAAATATATATATATATATATATATATATATATATATATATATGTGTGTGTGTGTGATGATTGATTGATTAGTGTTTATGTTAAAGTAAAGTAGATGCAAAATAATAGAATGCCCTACTAGATTAAGAATTCATATAGAATAAAGAAAAGTTGGATATAAAGCAATATTGATGTGATATTGTGATGAGAATTGCTGATGGCACAGAAAACAGCAATTGGAGGATGTACAGCAGAATGTGTCTTATATACCTGCACAATCCAAGGAAGCGTGTAAGCACATATTATATATAGAAGTTTGTTACATCATTTCGGCTAAGGGAACATTTGAAAATTTTAAATTACAGTGCTTGTTTGTGGTTATACTCTAGATAATTTGTAAATATTATAATGAAAAATGAATTAACTGCAAATATTTACATGGAGAGGTAGTCATTGATGGAGTAAAAGCTGTTTGCTGTAAGATATGATTTCAACTTATGTTTAAAGGAGAGAGGGTGAGAGGTTTTGATGTGGTCAGGGAGCTTATTGTAGAGGGTGGAAGATAGATATTCAGGGCCTTGTGCAAAGAGGCGCATATTGTGGGAGGGCCTGTGTATGTGAAGGTTGGCTCTAGTGTTATGGGAGTGCACAGAAGCATTTAGATGGAAGAGGTTACGGGTGGTGTGAACGAAGAATGCGGCGGAGTGGACAAGGGGACAGGCGAGAGGAAGAAAACAAGTTCCTTGAAAAGTTCTCTACATGAGTGTCTTCTGGAGACACCAGCGATGATACGAACCGCTCTCTTTTGGAGAATGAATATTCTGTTCGCATGGGGGGAAGCTCCCCAAAATAGCAGGCCATATGATAAGTGAGAGTGAATGTGTGCAAAGTAAACTAGCAATAGGATGTGGGGGTGAACTATTTGTTTGAGCTTTCTGATTGAGTAGCAGCCAGATAATATTTTGCTGGCAACGTGGTTTACATGGATGGACCAGTCTAGATTATCAGTTAGTGCAAGGCCTAGGACTTTGACTGTGTGAGCGCGGGGGATAGTATCAGAGTCAAGACGAACAAGGGGACTGGCAGTAGGGATCTTATAAGGGGTTGTGAAAGTATAGATAAACAGTTTTAGAGCGTGAGATGGTGAGTTGTTTGCCGAGGCAGTATGATGACATGGCTACTGGTTCAGTACGTCCAGCAGGTACGGAACGCACTCATAGTATCCTTGAGAGCCAGCATTATTTACAGAATGACAGAAGCCATGCATAACAAAAAACAAAAACAAAATAATAAACATAGACTTGGTTCTTCTCATAAATACTACTAATCGCGAACTTTCACAGGCTGTGTTCTATTTTACTAATGGGTATTTTAAACATTTGCAATGTAGATTTAATTTTTTCAAATTTTTATTTCTTATGAGCTTAAATCGCAACGGATATTGCTCATTTTGTTAGCAGTTCTAAGTTACATGGTCACGGATGTCTGTTTAAAATTTCAGCTCAATCTATTTGGCCGATCGGCCGTATGAGTCCGCGGACAAACAGACATTTAACATACAGACAATGGTCACGGCCAAGGCCCGATCGAGTAGCGTTAGTATAGACTTCGTTTCGCTGCGCTCACTCGTCTAATCAGACACTCATAGAACCAATAAAACTTCAGTTAAAAATGCCTTCTCCCGACTTCTCCTAACATGAGTTAGGTCACGCACTCGCACCCCTTCGCTCAAAGCGTTGGAAAATCAAGCAGCTCAAAGGAAATAACAGTAAAATCTTGGATGATTAAAGTCAAAATAGACTAATTATCTAGAATCATAATTACATTATAATTCTTTGCACTGAAATTTGATATGCAACTAGTCTCAATGCATACATATTACATAGTAATGGGACACAAACAATGTATAACCGATGGTATTAAATTGTTTCGAGGCACAGGCATTTACATTTGTTATTTTACAGATCGAAGTATCACATGACTTGTACAGTCAGGGTCATATATAAATCAAGAGGTCTGAAAGATACCTCTTTCACCGACATCTCGTGGTCAACTCTTGGTGTCATTATTTATATCGCCCTGTGAACTGCATTGTCGACATAAATAAGAAACATGGCTGATAATGTCAAAGGAAAATTCTCTATTCACCAGAGAAACTATCAAGCCTAGAAGAATATAACATGGAACGTAAAGAGAGCATTATATATCAATACCTTGGCCTAGGCATAGCATTAAGACTATTCCTTAGTTCTTATATTTGCCTTAGTTTTCTAGTTAATTTCGAATAATTCTATCTTAGCTGTCAAGTCTTATTTGCAAACCACCAAAGTTTGTTTTATGCTTTTGTTTTGAGAAAATTGTATTTTTATTCTGACTGCCTTCTAGATATTGACTATTTTGTTGACCAGAGTCTTTCAAAGCCTCCTAAATAATATAAATAACATCAAATAGTCTAGGGAACTTCCATCGATCGATAATGTAGTTCACAGGGCAATATAAATAATGGAACCAAGAGTTGACCACGAGATGTCGGTGAAAGAGGTATCTTTCAGACCTCTTGATTTATATATGACCCTGACTGTACATACCTTGCCTCCACTCCATCTAAGTTAGCACGGCCTACACCACAAGACGAAGGGAAGTTTTGCATGGCCTACCCGCACTACCCCAGGTAGCCAGCCATGGAAGCCCCAAAAGCGTCCCAGTTGATATATGGTGGATGTCTACACTCATACTGTACCCAAACATCAGCTAGACATCTCATCACAACAACCCCCCCCCCCCCAACACGAATTACCAGGCTGTGTTCCCCAACACAACACGACACAGTTGAAAATTCGCAAAATCGGACACAGTGTTCGACCACACAATGTACGATCACTTCAATGAACGATTTCACTCTTAAACCATTGTGATCGCCGTAGTTGTGAAAAACTATTTGATTTCTGTAGACAACAATATCGAAAGCTGTCGAAAGGACATAAATAACTTACAACCACAGCTAGCACAGTGCCCCATACGAAATCAGAAATCGTAGTGAAAGTAGCACAAACTTGATATTTACAGTGTCAAATTGAATTGTTATATACATCGTGTGAATAGAGCAAAAACGAATAATATGAACAATTTTTAAAATAATAATATTGTATATTCATCTCGCTCTTTTGTAAGTATATTGGCACGCCTAAATAAAGTACTGACACTAACAAGGGGCCAATATACCCGGTAGCAATATACTATGTTACATTATTCTATATTGCATCTAAAAATCAAAGAAATACATAAATAAATAAAAAGGTATCCAGGAATAGCAACACATTTGCTTTCATATTGTATTTTATGTTGATTTTGGTATTAATTTAATTTCACAGTGCCAAAAGCACTTCATTCAATTAAAATCTTATAGGACTAATATAAATAGGTTTATAACATTAATGTTTATATTGTAATTTCAAAATTCAAAAAGATTATTATAAGGTTATGATTAAGAAAATTCAGTAAACAAAAAAATATATAAAAATTGAAATTATAACTATGTATCAAACAAACGGAAGGGTAATACAAATTAATATGTATGTTATAACAATATGAAATACTAAAAGAGAGTAACAATATGTTCACAAAATGTGAAAATTGATAGTGCTTACTTTCAAAATATGTAATATCAAAGGGTAATATTAATTATGTAAACTTCACATGTATCTCAAGGGAAGGTTTTATATTGATAACTTAACAACATGTATAATTTCAAGTAGGTAAACTCACCCAAAGTTGTCAAAAGATTATTTAAAATAATTATTCTAATGTTATTCAAAATGTTATTAAAAAAGATTTTTATAGATTTTTCTTTTGTTTGTAGTTCTGGTAGTATACGAACGTTCCGGATTCGAATCTCGATTCTTAGGCAAAAGTTCTTACTTCTGACATGGGTTTGTTATTTTGTCCACCTCAAATTGTTCTAATGAGACCCAGGTGTAAAATACAAAAACAGAAATGGGAGTAAAAGTACAATAAATTATGTGTGAACAAAAGAACAATTTCACAGCAAATTTTGAGGTTATGGTGCCAGCTGTCATTCAATACAATTTTAGAAGATATCTCACTCTAAAAATACAGCGTATATTATAACAATTCTATAACATATATTTTATTATAACGAGAATAATCCATGGTTGTATCTTCTATTTATTAAACGATTGCACATTAAACATGATTTCTTTTGAAATTGGTGCAAAATTTCCCTTTCTACACCTATTTACCTCAACAGGCAGGTGTCAAAGTTTGAACATTATAACACTTCTATTACATTTATTTTATTATTGCCAGTTTAATCCATGGTTGTATCTTCTATTTATTAAACAATTGCATATTTAACGATGTTACTCTTGAAATTGGCGCAAATTTTCCCTTGCTACGCCTTTACACTTCTTCAACAGGCAGGTGTAAAAGTTGATAAAGTTGTTATCACTCCTGGACCAAAGAACGTTCATTTCTTCAAAAGCTGTAATAAGTGCTAAAGATGTAAAAATTCGTGGACAAAAGAACAAACCGATGGGTTTCAATTCAAACCATCATTAAATGTATGTGATATGATGAATAGTAATATCTATATAATTTGTATAATGTATTTATTATTTGAATAATACTGTGCCAATTTCCATGCAATGTTTAATATTTCTTAAATTGTTAAGAATAAAATATATTATTGTGAGGAATCATTTTACATAACAAAACAAACTATAGGAACGATACTGTTCTACTACAGACTTTTCCAATATTTTTGGTACAGCTATTAATTTTAATGAGAAGTCGCATATAATAGATGATTCATAATATGTTCTTAGATAAAGAACTAACATTATTTGTGCACCATTGTGCATTGTGTGCAGTGTGTGCAGTTTGTGCTGTTTGTGCAGTGTGTAAACTAGGAAAACGCTTCAGTCCCGCCGCGTTGTTGGATGAGCGTAATTGGTGCATTGAGCTGCCATGTGTTACGCGGATTTTCTGTTGTTCTGTGAAAAAATCATTACGAAGTTGGAGATTTTTTTAATTTAATTAAATTAAATAAAAAATTAACTTAAAATTTTAATTTTTTAATGAATCGTAATTTAAAAAAGGAAAAATCGTAATAATGAAATTTTCATATGAAATAATTATTCGATTGCGCGCAAATTTTACACGAATATATGAATTCATAAAATTAAGGTTCTGTGAAAAAATCATCACAATAGAATAAAGCATGTAGGTGTTATAAGTCAAAGAATTGTTTTAAAAAATAAAAAAATGTAAAATTTCGATTTTCATGAGAAATAGCTTTTCGATTGCGTTCAAATTTCCCACAAATACCTAAATTCATTAAATTAAGGTTCTGTGAAAAAACCTTAAAAATCGGATAAAGCATGTAGGTGTTATAAGCTGAAGAATTTTTTTTAAATCGAAAAAAATCGTAAAATTGCGATTTTCATGAGAAATAATATTTCGATTGCGCTCAAAAACGTTGCAGTTCTTGGTTCAGAGATTTTGAAGGCCTCCATAAAATTTCATCGCAATTGGAGTATCAATTAAGCCGGAATCGTGCTAACAGACACACAATAATACAAACAGAAAAAAAACATTCCGGATTTTTTTCTACAGTGTAGTAAAATGGAATCTTCGCTTCACTCGCTACGCTCATTCAATTAAAGAACTTAAATTAATGATTAAATTGAAATAGTATATCCAAATACACGACATGCGAGATCTACACAATACGTAAAATACGAAATAATCTGTAACAATATCTTAGTTGTACAATTGATAGAAATAGTTCAACTTGCCATCCAAGGTTGATCCTTAATGTCCACTGCTATACCTCCAATGATTCTAGAACCATAAAGCACAACTGAAAAGATAAAATGTTATAATAATGCTAGTTTTTTTATGTGAATGTCAATCAACTCTCATGCAATATACCTGCTGTATCAAAAAGAAATTCCCGTTGTTGTTAATATTGGCAACATAAATTAAAATAAGCATAGGAAAGCATTGATGGCAATGACGAAAAAGTAGTTTTAAAAGTAAATCATCGCCAACTCGACGCTTTTAGGTAAATGAGCTGCATTTACGTTCATCTCAAACTTCAACTAGGAAAACACCATAGTCTTTGTTAGACGAGTGAGCGAGTCGTGTGTTGAGTACCCGGTAACATTCCATTTCCTCCTACCTAAGCCTGGATCCAGCATGGGCCTTTTCTCCCTAGCCTATTATAGGCTTGAGTAGCGCATTATGGCCTTACAGTTGACGCGCGCTTATACCAAAACATAGCTAAAAACATTTTAATACCTCATATATTAATCAAATTAAATGCGATTGTTCCCGGGTATTTAACACATGAATCACTCGATCACTCGTCTAACAATTCGCTTTGGCGTTTTCTTAGCCTATAGTTGGCTAAGGCGCCTTGATACCCGGAATGTAGGATTCCCGGGTTCTAACAACGGCCGGGTTAATTTTTTATTATTTCTGGATTGTATCAAAAAATTATAAACATGTTTTTAAATGCATGTACTAGAAAACATAGCCATTACGAAATACGTGTAAAGGTTGCAAAGTTTACACATTCTCCCAGCGGATTTTTGGGTAACATTGGGCGTGCAAGATTCGGTACACCTTAGTTACTGCAGTGCATTTACTGCCTGACATTGGTAAAATTTCTCGATTTGGTTAGTCGGGAAACACTCCCGTAGGTGTAATTGTTATTATTTACTACAATTCAGAAATTAAAAGTCCGCCCCAACCGGGATTCGAACCACGGGTCTCCCGCATTCTTTTTAATTTCTGAATTGTAGTAAAACAATTGGTAAAATGATCTGACAACAATTATTTATTTCAAAACAAAACAATGTCGTTTAATCAAATCCTACACTTTTCCAGAATCCACCGTCAAAAGGATGTGTGGTTTAATTCCGTGGTGGACGAGGTTTGACATCTAATAGTGTGCGACGTTATGTAGTGCAGTGCAGCATACATGTCGTACTACTAAGCTAAAATCTGGTACGAAAAGCTGTGTCTTAGGATGAGCACCTACAGCAGCTGCTTGTGACTTCGCCTTGCCGGACGTTACAGTGGCCACGTGACACAGCATAACCACCACCACCAACAGTACCCACAGCAACTTCATCTGCAAACATGACAGAGTACTTCGTATTTCGAGTCCACTAAACTCAGTCACAGAACTGATGTTCAAGAGCTAATTTTCAAGCCAACCCTGTCGGCGCCGACACCATCAAATATCGAATAATGACCAAACAGGGATCGGTATTTTTAATAAGTATTATTATATTTACAACGAAACTTCGCCCAAAGAACAACGTGCCTCTCATATCTAGCCTTGGCTTACGTAGAATTATTTATTATTTCGTATTAATATTTAGTGTTCATTTTGCATGTGGATAACTTGCCATTATTTTAATTATAAAGAACATGAATGCCAGAGCAACAGAAAGAGCATCTGGCCCGTAGTACTTTTGTACATTTAATCATCGATACACAATATTCTCACATTGAGATTGTGCCCGCGAGGGCTATTTTATTAGGTTTTATCTCGAAACATTTACAATTTAAGCGAGGGAAACATTCAGAGAAACTCATGTGAAGATAGCGGGGGGACCACCCATATAAGCTCGATGGGACCAGCCAACTCACGTACAATTATTTGAAAATACGTTTCCCTTCATTTTATAACATCACTTTATAAGTCTAACTTAGATCAGTCATCTCAACTTAGCGGAACTTCAGTAAATCTATTAGCACAATAATTATTGCAAATTAAAATGTAAATTATGTTTTTTTTTTATTAAAGGGGTATTCACCCGCTAAATTAAAAAAATATTTTTCATTCAGGCCAACAAGACTTTATGAATTTAGAAATTTCAGAAAAATTATTCGGTCCACGATGACCCGATTTTTTTTGTCAAACTTGGTATCTTTCGAGCTATAGGTCCTGTCAGCAAAAGTCTCCCGTAAGAAATATCGGGGGGACGATCTTGTTGCCCCGTGACTTGGAGGATTTTGATCTTTTCGGTCAAAATATGCTGATTACCAAGAAGGGGTGTGATTTTGGAATGGATATTTTTGCTTGTTTGAGAGTATATTTGTGCACTGTTTCAAAGCACGATGTTATAAAGGGCTCTTATTATCTATGTGGAACAAAAAAAGCAGGTTAACGCAAATTTAAGAAATTTCTCATAACGCCAATTTTTCATAAATTTCTCGATAAAACAATTTTAAAAAATCGTGTAAAATCACAGTTACAAGATATAATTAGAAAAAAGTCATTTTAGTGTAGAATTATGCTATAGATTACGTGGTAAAAATATTTTGTGTGTGTTAGCGACCTTTTTCACATGTGTGTTGAAATTTTATAAAACCATTTCCTTCACACTATTATCAAATGCTTGAAACGTTGGTTGCTTCCAAACAAAATGTTGCGTTTTTGACAACGTTCAGCAACAATATACTCTGCCATTTTTGCCGAACAAATTATTTTTACAATAATTGTAAAAATTGGCAATATGGCAATAGTAATTATTATTGCCATGTTAACCGAGATTTATTATCAGAGATGAGCATTTCACGTACTGAAATATTATAAAACAGTCGGCTTTAAACGGTATTCTTAAATGCTTAAAATGTTGTTTGCTATAACTCAGCATGTGCTTTTATTGACAACGTTCAGCAACATATTCTTTACAATGTTTGCTGAAAATATTAATATTAGAAAAAAACAGGTTTTACCACAGACTTGTATTGTTGGTTGATAGAGTTTAGTTTTTTTAACTTGGTTGTATTTTCAAAAAATATACCATTTTATTGACGTCCTTACGAAATTGATAAGACAGCATGATTGTGAGAACACAATGAAGCAAATACGAAAGCTACTGTAAATAGTGATACTAACCCTCGTGCGTAACATACCTTTGCTTGTCCAGAATATTGACCACCGTAGAAGTTAAGACGACGAGCTCGATACCTGCTGAAGACTGGAAGAGACTCCGAAAATTCAGAACTTGGTATTCATAGCGTGGTTGATACTCATGAGTCAATTACGTTGGTAGCACGATCATACGTAATACGGTGACGTGACTTGATGTGCAAAAAAAAAACAATAGTCATTTATTTTTTATAGGCTTTGGTGAGCGAGCGTTATTTACAGTCGCGTTGATGGATGAGTGTTTGTATGTAAGTGATACACGCACAGACGAACGGACAGACATATTTATAAGTTTAGATTTATTTAGATTTATTAGCCCCTTAATTTAGGTTCTATTAAAAAATCACTTATTAGTCACTAGCATTCTTTTGACAATATCCTCCTTTGTAAATCAGTTTTTTTAACTGAATTGAATAGACGATAAATAAATGAATAAATGGGTGTACAATGTACGGAACTCATGACAAATAAATACTCGATCCACGACGTCTCGTTAACTCATTTTTCCTTCAGATTAATATAGTTTCTGAACATCTCACGAAGGACCCCGCTTTTTTATTAGTGGAGGAAAAGTCTGCAATCTTCTGCCGGATGACGATTCTGTATGTGTTGCCGAAAACATATTTTTAACACATAATCTATAGCATAATACTACACTTAAATGACCATTTTAAAAATTATGTCTCGTAACTGCATTTACACGAATTTTAAAATTTGTTATCCTGAAATTTGCGAAAACTGGCGTGTGGGAAATTTCTTGTATCGGCTTTAACTTGCTTCATTTTTGTTACACATATAATATACAAAAGCACAATACCAATCTAAAATGACCCTGTATAACATTGAACCTTGAAACTGTGCACAAATATACACTCAAACACGCAAAAATATTATTATTTACTACAATTGGGTTGGACTTTTTTAATTTCTGAATTGTTGGATGAGCGTAGCGAGCGTAGCGAGCGAAGCGAAGATTCCATTTCACTACACTGGAGAAAAAAATCCGGAATGTTTTTTTTTTCTTTCTTTCTTTCTTTTTTTTTTGTATTTTTGTGTGTCTGTGAACACGATTCCGGCTAAACCAATACTCCAATTGCGATGAAATTTTATGGAGGTCTGTGAAATCTCTGAACGAAGAACTGCACGGGGGGAAAAATCGATAAAAAAATTATTTCTCATGAAATACGCAATTTTACGACTTTTTTCGATTTTTTAAAAAATTCTTCGCCCTATAACATCTACATGCTTTATCCGATTGTAATGATTTTTTCACAGAACCTTAATTTTATGAATTAATATATTCGTGTGAAATTTGAGCGCAATCGAAAAATTATTTCTCATGATAATCGCAATTTTACGATTTTTTTCAATTTTTAACATTTCTTCGACGAATAAAACCTACATGCTTTATCCGTTTGTAATGATTTTTTCACAGAACTTTAATTTTATGAGTTAATATTTTCGTGTGAAATTTGAGCGTAATCGAAAAATGATCTATTAAAAAAATCACAATTTTACGCTTTTTTCGTTTAAAAAAATTACGCTCATCCATCAACGCGGGACTTAAGCGTTTTCCTAGTAGTAAATAATATCAATTACACCTACGGGAGTGTTTCCCGACTAAACAAAACTCAAAGATATGCATTAAAAAATGACACACCTTCTTGGTAATCAGCATATTTTGACCGAACCACTTGGTCAAATTACAAAACAAAATAAAGATTATTGACATAAAAGGCTGTTGAGTACGTAAATCATAACCAGTATTGTTTAGATCAAAATCCTCCAAGGTCACGTGGCATAAAGATCGTCCCCATGTTATTTATTATGGGAGATTTTTTACAACGGAACTTAGCTCGAAAAATACCAAGTTCCCATTTTTTTCGGGTCATGGTGGACCCAATAATTTTTATGTTAGTTTCTAAATTCGTAACTAGTTAGCCTGAATGAAAATAGTTTTGGAGTTTTTCGACAAGCAATTACTCTCAGTCATCCAAAATTTTAAGCCAACCACATTAACCAAAAGCATTATTTGAAACATGATATCAGAGTACAATATGAGTTGTAGTATGCGAAGCTTAACTAGACCAAAAATAGAACAAACAAAACGACTTAATGAATTATATCCCGGAGTAATTTTGGGCACCTCATCTTTTACTAAAGTTGACGTCAACGACAGTCAGTAATTAAAATAAAGAACGTGCACCATTTAATAATAAATATTTTTATTTTCTATAACAGACTGAAATGCTATCTTCTAAAAACATATTACAAATGTTATCATCAACAGCAATAATTATCTTCTCTGGATGATTAGAGACCGGTTTTAATCCAGATCCAGGTTCGCAGTTCGTACTCAGCGACCCTGGCGTAGAAGTCCGGCTCGCCGGGGACGCCACAGGGTGTTTTACCGAAGGATGTTATACCAATCAGCGTGTTATTGAAAACCAATGGGCCGCCCGAGTCCCCCTGGGAAATAAATCGTACACATAGATGGACAACATGCTGCGATGTGTATCTTGTTTGAGGAGAACTGAACAGGCATACAAACAAAGACTTGTAACATAAGAACTATTCAATAAAATTCCTGGTTTAAAACTGACTTTTAAAATCATGATTTTTCATAAGATCAAAAAAATCGTCAGGAACATAATGGGTCGATTTGAAGAGGAAAGATTAAAATGGTTCGGACACGTCAAAAAAAGGGGGGAAAGCGAGATTGCCCAGGAATAGTGGAATTGGAACATGACAGGATAGTATGAGGAAAGATGTGGAACAGCGAGGAGGAGACTGGAGTGTGGCAGAAAAAAAGAACATCCTTTCTTCAATATCGATCCACGCAGAGCTGAACGATGGCTACAATTAACTATGATTATAACATCAAAAGTTAAAAAAAATTGCTGAAGTTATTAAAAGTTGCCTATCACACACATTCACGTTCACATTGAAAGTTACGAACTAAAAAATTTAATGTTCTAGTATAAAAAACGTGTCAAATTCCCTGATCATTCATTTTTAGTAAATTTTTCGACCGGGACACAAAACTGGTGATACAGTGAATTGGAAACACAGTGGGCTACATTTTATTGTAATTGTGCTATCTAAAATAGGCTTCTCAAAAGATGTGAGTGACTTAAGTAATGTGATGATAATGTGGATGATCGAGCTTACTTTGCAGGCGCCAGTTTCTTCTGTCGGAAAGGCACTAGCACATATCATTCGAGAAGTAATTATTCCATCAGATCTCTTGGCAATACAGTCAATTTGGTGCCAAATTGTTACGTTCAAAGCCTTGAGAACGTAAGAACCAGTACCATTAGGCATAGGCTGTGAACAAACGCAGAACTTTACTGGTATTCCACAGGGTTTAGTTCAATCACGGGGTTTCGCAGGGATACATTTCAGGCCCTTTTTGATTCATTTGAATGCAAGTCCATAGAATAAGTCTATTAAAAGAAATAAAGTATTTTTATTGCCAAACTACTCAATGCATACTCATTAGTATTGCTTTTAGTAACTAATGAAGAAGTCATTTCAGCAATTAAACGCCTTAAAATTAGAAGCTCTGCAACAATTCAAGAGATTCCATGCATAGTATTTAAGAAATGCGCATCAATAGTCGGATTATTAGCGTATCTAATTTCCCATTTATTTCTTGTAGGTGATTTTCCCAACACAGCTGAAATTGGCAAGGGTAACGCCTATTTATAAGGGTAAAGGTAAAAAGAGTAATAGGAATTCTTATCGACCTATATCAACTCTTCCAATTGTAGGGAAAATTATTGAAAATATTTTACACAAGAGGTTATTACATGAAGTGGATGCATCTGAAGGTTTAAGTGCAAACCAGCATGGTTTCAGGAAAGGTAGGTCAACGCAAAGTGCCCTTCTAGCATTTACAGATTTTATCTATAAAGGGATTGATAAACGTAATGGTAAGGTTGGAGCTGTCTTTGTTGATCTTAGGAAAGCATTTGATTCAGTACCTTTTTTACCTCTTTTAATAAAATTAAAACCAGGTTTAACGTAAGGCCTGATTTGTTATCAATTTTAGCAGATTATTTTTTAAAAAGAAAAATGTTTATAAATCTTGCAAAATATAGTTCAAAAGTATTCAATATATTTTGTGGGGTACCCCAAGGATCAATATTAGGACCCCTGTTATTTATTCTTTATATAGATGATATATCTACTATAATGGGAGGCATCAATTATATCTTATATGCTGATGACTTGGTCTTTTATTTAGAAGGTGTGGATGTCGAAGAGATCGTAAGACGTCTTCAAGAAGTTCTAAAGAGGATGGATGATTGGTTTAAAACTCAGGAACTTGATATTAATTATAGCAAAACAAATTTTATGATTTTTCATAAGGCTAATGATAGAAGCATGAATGATATTCATTTGACGTTAAATTGTAATGGTAAGTTAATTTCTAGAGTGTATGAATTTAAATATCTTGGAGTTTTCTTAGATTGTAATTTAAAATTTTAAGAAACATTATGAATATGTGTGTAATAAAGTATCATCAGCAATTGGAATTATAAGTAGAATGAAGAGGTTTGTAACCGAGAGAATGTTGAGGTTACTTGTAGATTCTTATATTCACTCTGTTATTGATTATTGCTTAGTGGTTTGGGCAGTAAGACCTTCTACTGAGTATGTTGTACTCCAGAAGAGAATTGACCATCTGTTTGATTCATTTCCCTTGAACCAAGATTTGCAGTCTGATTGTTTCACGATTGAGGAGAGGATGAAGTATAGCGTGCTGGTAAATACATACAAAGTATTGAAAGGTATGTTTTTAGGTATTCTACCCAATATTTTTAAAATTGTTGATCGTGATAGAAATTCTACTTTAATAAACTCATTGGAAGTTCCTAGATTAAATTCTGAAGCATTTAGAAAGTCATTTATGTACAGAGGCGTATCCTATTGGAATTCAATTTCTTATGATATTAGAAGCCAGTTTACTGATCTAGGAATTGTACAATTTAAAAGTAAAATTGAAGCAATGATAATGAATCAAAGAGCAAAAATTGATTTTTACTATTTATTTGTAAGTTATTGTCTGTGTGTTTGTGTAATGTTAATTTACCTTCATAAGCTCTAATAATTGATTTTGCTTTTCTCTTTGTTTGTTCATTATTGCTTTGATTATGATATAAATAATGTATTTTCAACTATATTTTTCTGCCTAGATTGTCTGGTTGCCGCCCAACGATGGAGCTTGCAACTTGATTTAGGTGTCCTGTATCATTGCTGTGATCAGTTTGACATGAAATTTTTTAAATAATTATATATCTGATATAATTATATATGTGAGTCAAGATTTGAACACAAAAATGAAGATTGAACCCAAGAATAAAGATTTCGCGTTCGGTGGTTTCTTCCGCGAAAGTTTGATTATACTCCCTGATTTGCTGTTCCTGATTTTTGGCAAACCTCATATTCGTTTGAGTGGGATCGTCTAATAAATCAGTTTTTTTCTTTTCGTTTTTCTTTTTTAATGTTTTTTTTTTTTCTTTTTTTTTTTTTCTTTTCTTTTCTTTTTCTTTTCTTTTCTTTTCTTTTCTTTTCTTTTTTCTTTTCTTTCTTTTCTTTTCTTTTCATTCTCCACCCTTTTTTATATTTGATTCATTCATTAAATGCATATAATATCATTCAATTTGTTACCAAAATTCTTGTGTTTAAATGCATTGTTGTTGTAATGCTACTATTTCAAATATATACGAAAAATGTAATTTATTGTTGTTTCTGCATCTATGTAATTAGATTTATTTAGTTGTCCTCCTTTGTAAATCAGTTTTTATAACTGAATAGGATAGACGTTAAATAAATAAATAAAAATAAAATAAATAAAAATAAAAGTAAGGGTATATCATTAGTACAATTTATAAGTATTTTAAGTTATTGGAATTGAAGCAATCCTCGAACTTTAAATTTGGAAAACGCTCCAATATATTAATATTTCAAAATATGTTATTTTTCGTGTTCATTTAAAATACGTAAAGTAATCTATTCCAACATTTTCAGTTAAATATTTTAAATTGTATTGAATTAGTTGTACCTTTACGACATCATTCCTAGCTAGAAGTGCAATAAACCCCCCTTACTTTGGGGGTCTGATTTGACGCAAAGTATCTAATAAAATGCTAAATTTTCTCGGATTTTAATATTTAACGTAATAATCCAATTGAAAATGAAATTTTAACTACCTCCAGGTATAATGTTTATGTATTTGGCAAGACATTCTGTTTAGAACATCGGCAATAAGTGTGATGGCAGACGGTTGCAGCAAGACTATAGGATTGTGACATTTTGTAGAAATATAGCTCTTGGCGTTAAACATCAATACAAATGTTTAGTTTCTGCAAATGTGTGTTTATTTACTTATATATCTGGCCACATATTTTATCTCAATTTGTTATCAATAGAAACACATAACTGACTCAATAATTGACCTATCGGTTAACCATTAAAGGGGTATTCACCCGTAAAACTCAAAAAATATATTTTTATCAGGCTAACTAGTTATGAATTTAGAAATTAGCAGAAAAATTATTGGGGCCACTATGACCCCCCCCCCAAAAAAAAAATATAATTGTCAAACTTTGTTATTTTCGAGCTGCGCTCGCTCCGCAAAAATCTCCCATAAGAAAAAAACATGGGGACGATCTTTATGCCTCATGACCTTGGAGGATTTTGATCCAAAATAATATTTGCTATTATTGGCGTACGTCACAGCTTTTTCTGTAAAACATCTATAATTTGTTTTGTAATTTGGGCAAGTGGTTTGGTCAAAATATGCAGATTACCCAGAAAGGGTGTGATTTTGGATTGCATATTTTTGCGTGTTTGAGTGTATATTTGTGCACACAGTTTCAAGTCACGATGTTATAAAGAGTCATTTTAGATTGGTATGGTGCTCTAGTATCTATGCGGAACAAAAAATATTCAGGTTAAAGCCGATTTTAGGAATCTCCAAATACGCTAATTTTTGCAAATTTCTGGACCAAAAATCTTGAAGAATTCGTGTAAAATCAGTTACAATAGATATCATTCTTTAAACGGTCGTTTAAATTGAGTATTAGGCTATAGACTATGTGGTAAAAAAAAAATTTAGGGTAGTAGCCCCTTTAACAAGTAAAAACAAGTAAATGTCACACTAGATCTGGACAACAAATTTAAATCCTGTTCATTTTAATAAAGTGATAAAAATATATAGAAAAAGTGAGAGATATGACTCAGATTATGCAGACTCTCGCTCAAAAGACAAGTTTACCACAGCGTTTAAGTTGCTAGACGCCGACGACAATCCAGAAGTTGCAATGTGTTTATACATTGAAGTTGAAAATTGCTGGAAAGCGTCAACCGTCTACTATATTATTCAACTTTCCAGTTGGCGTTAACTTCCAAGTTGACGCTAATAGAATATGCCTTACGTTCTTACCGCTGTCATTCCCCAGCCAGTAACAGTTGCTGTTGCTCCCCCTGCAACAGTCTCATTCGCAACCGGAAGAGCGATAGCAGCGATACCAACGGACCCAAAGTTGAAGGGATCTTTCACCTGTTACAACACAGTTGAATGTTTACATCAGGGTCACAATAAAACCGTATGTTAGCCAGGAGTTTCTTCACTGAGGCCAATACCGTGCATTTTTGTTGTATTTAAACTCTTCCATCCAGTTTTAACAATCTATTTTCTAACCAAATATCCTTTCTGTCGGGAGGAGTTTTTATACGAACTTTAGGACCACTGTAAGGACCACTGTAAAGAAGGGTGGGATAGATTAGAGGTTTTTATACGGACACATCCGCGGGGGTGTTTTGCTTTTGGTATATTTTTTAAGTTTAGTCTGTCTAAAAGTAACTTTTACATTTTGTCATAAGAGTTTCTCATAAATAGTAATTTTTAAAGTTTGTTTATTTATTATTTATCATCAACAGGGTTGTACCCCACAAGTGTGATATAATATATCTCAAGTCTAAATTACAATAATGGAATATATAAAAAAGTAGTACAAAATAATAAAATACAGTTCACACAATAAGGAAGACCCTGTAAACTTACTGCTTGACATATGAATATGTTTGTGACGTGTGAATGTGGGTGTATGATGTGAGTATATGGGTGCAGTGCGATTGGAAATGTTAGTGTGTGTGTGTTTCGTTGTGAATGTGAATGTGAGTATGCGTATGTGTGTGTGCGCGTGTGTCTAAACATGGATTATGCAGTTGTTAACCATTTACTTGATTGCAAATTAAGCCTATCTTAAATATATTGTTAATTGTAGTTTTAAAACAGTTTAATTCTAAGTGGTGAATGTCAATGTCTTCGTTTTTCCTCACTATTGAGTTGTATGTACTCTGAAGCCTGATCAAGCACGAGTATTTATATAAATCTATTCTACACTTAGGTATTTTGAAAAGGTCATGATTGCGAGTATTTTTGTTGGGTACGCGGAGTTACTGCTGTCAAAAAAGTAAAGCGTTACCTGAAAAGTTACTAAGAAAATCACCATACTCAACACTGGACGTCAGCATAAAAGATAACGAGATTCGTCCAAACCTTGAGCAGGGCCAAGTCGTAGTCTTTGGGGGTACGATTGTATTTAATGTAGTGACAACTCTCGATGATCTCGTGGTTGCTACCTCCTGTTGATATGACGTTGCTTCCTGCCCTGAGTGAGCCTCGATTCTGCTTGCAATTTAAGATGCAGTGGGCAGCGGTAACAGCCCAGTAACTGCTGATGATTGAAGCGCCACATTTGTATTGGTAGCCGACTTTTTCTGCTGGACAGACGTACGACAACTAAACAAAGAATTATTATTAATACTAATTAATTATTCCGTGATTTGCTGTTGCTGATTTTTAGCAAACCTAAAATTTGGTTGAGTGAGATCGTCTTCCAAAACGGTTTTTTTTCATTTCGTTTCGTTTCGTTTCGTTTTTTTTTTTTTAAGTTGTAGTAGTCTACAAACGTTCCGGATTCTAATCTCGATTCTCCGGCAGAAGTTTTAACTTCTGACATGGGTTTGTTCTTCTGTTCACCTCAAATTGTTGTAATGACAGTATGACACCCAGGTGTAAAATACATAACCACAAATGGCGTACATAAAGCGCAATAATGTAGGCGTGAACAAAAACATAACAAAAACTTGTAGAAATACAGCCAAACCTTACACACTAAAAAGGAATGAGATCTAAAAAAAGGGCCAAGCTCATCTACCCTTCCACATAAACGTACAGTGTCCCATAACAGCATCCTCGAAAAGCTTGGCAAAATAGAATTTGCGATTATTAATTTAACGTAATAGTTTATCCAAGTTCTTTTTTTATAATTAATTTAAACGTAATAACATGCAAATTCTATTTTGCCAAGCTTTTCGAGGATGCTGTTATGGGACACTGTACGTTTATGTGGAAGGGTAGATGAGCTTGGCCCTTTTTTTAGATCTCATTCCTTTTGAGTGTGCAAGGTTTGGCTGTATCTCTACAAGTTTTTGTGTATGTGTGTGATCTCATTACTTTTTCAAGTTCCATTACAAAATTATTGCTAAAATATAATATTTTTATCAAAGTTGATTTAAATTCTATGGTATTAGCAGTAACAATATAGGATGTAAAATATCTAGACCCGGATTCATGTACATCCTGGGTATAGGTGGTATAACCATGGTATAACGACGGTATAAGGACTGGACCCCAATTCTTGAGTCGGTGGGAGATGAGTTGAAAACGCAATTTGAAAACGAAGTCGTTTTCGTTTTCGAAGGAATTGTATTCTTGAACGGTATCGTGGAAAACATCATGGGTGTGAGTTGAAAGCATTGATATTAAACCCCTATTAGTATATAGGATGTCTATGGTTGAAAGAGTATCACGAAATCCAAACACTTTAAAAAGATTTGCGTATAGCAAAGAGCTCGAAAAGTTCTATATTTATTCTAGATGGCAGTGCCTTCATAAACGCGGGCCAATCGAAAGACGAGTTGTATGAAACGATTTGATTGTTGCAATTATGTAAACAAACAGATGAGCAAGCTTATATCAGAACAATGTTGTGCTGGCATAGGGTTGGCTAGGCTTGTCAAACATGTAATGTAAGTATGAATTTTACTAGTCCTATAGCCAAATGGAACTTTAGACCTACACTTTTGCATTATAAATAATTTCCACATCTGGGCCTAGGCCAGGGACGGTTTCTGATTTGTTTTATGAGAGTATAATGACACCTTTTCTCGTTCCACACAAAGAAGAAAAATTTTAAATGTCCGCTATTTGTTTACGTATCGCACTTTCCCGCCTAACTCTGCTTACACCGTCAACAAGTGTCAAGTAACTATGGTTACTTGTTGATTGTATGCCAAGTGTTTAAGGCTTATTTTAAAACCTTTATTTGGAAGCCTTCCAACAAACTTTTTCAACTTTTTTTTTCAAAAGAGACTATATTCTATAACCTTAATGCCCATGTAAAATATGAACATTGTAGTCCCACCCGTCTGGTCAGAATCGCGGGCCGACGTATTAGATGTTAGCAGTAGCAGTAGTAGCAGTAGTAGCAGTAGCTAACATCCTTTAAAGTGATTTTAAGCATGTTTCAAGCCATTTTTTCACCAAGAAGGAATAATCGTACCCCAATAAAATTTGGCATGTGTTGTCAGGTACCTAAATCCCCTCGATTGTGATAGTTTTCAAGTTCAACATCACGTTACATGACGGCTGGGTAACACACTCGAAATCACCCCAACTCTGCTTGGTGTATAGGTGCTTGAGTGTGTAGCGCACCGCGGCTCGGCTGCAGCGCCCCAACGGCACCTAGATAACTTTTTTTTTAAATTTCACAGCAAATTTCGAGGTTATGGGGCTAGCTGTCATTCAACTTAAATACTATTTGAAGATATCTCATTCAAAACACAGCGTTTTGTATATTATTATTACTCTCCCCCGTTAACAAATCTTAGTTGTACAAGTGATAGAGATAGTTCAACTTGCCATCCAAGGGTGATCCTTAAAAGTCCACTTCTATACCCCCAATGATTTTAGAACCAATAAGCACAGCTGAAAATATAAAAATGTTATAATAATGCCAGTTTTTTATGTGTAGTCCATTAACTCACATGCCATACCTGCTGTCTCCCAAAAAGCAATTTCCGTTGTTCTTGATATAGGAACATCAATTAAAATAAGCATAAGAAGGCATTGATGGCGAAAGACCCAAAAAGAAGTTTTGAAAGTAAATCAACGCTAACTCAAACCCCTTTAACGATAAATGTAACGCTATTTTCATTCATCTTAAACATCCCGCCTCTGAGAGCTGATAAAAGTATTTATTGATACCAGCAAGACTTTTTCCGTTAGCAAATTTAAACAAGGGAAACACCAAAGTCTTTGTTAGACTGAGTTGAGCGACTGATATGTTGAGAACCCGGTAACATTCCATTTCCTCCTCCTACCTAAGACGGGATCCAGCCTGGGTCCTTCCTCACTACCCTATAGGGATTTAACCAATTGCCCTATGGGACACACATCACAAGCTCGATACTCAGTTTGAGATTTTGGCCGGTAAATCGCCATCTTCCAGATGAAGAGTGGGAATCTACCTTATGGTTATCAAGGCCATTGATGTCGCCACGACCGGGTACCCGTATCCTATCAGTCAGAATAGTACGAATTGCTGATACACAAAGGTTCGACCGGCCGCAAATCAGACCACGTCTCCAGTGCGGTGACGTTGCATGCTATAGGCGTGATTTAGTCGTTCCGATAGGTAAAATTATTCGCTCAAACGGGGTGGCAAAGGTTCACGCCATACCATTCGATTCCCAACACCCACAGCTATCATTTTAAGCTTGATTAACTCAACATTTCGTTCGCCTTCATAGCGTCGCGACGCTATGAACACGACCGACGCTCAATTTTTTCGTCCGCGCAGCAGGACAACTATAAATATTAAAATTTCTTTGTTATAAATGCACTTACAGACATCATCTCTACGTCCATGTTTTTCACCATTAATCACGTTTTAAATATAGTGTACTTGATACGTCCAAATACATAAATATAGTCTGTTTCATGATCAAATAGACCTCAAGATGCGTTTTTTTTTACGAATACGCACTGCTTTCGTTTGATGGCAAAGGTAGAGTTTTTTCAAAAATGATTATTCAAATGTTCAATATAATAGTAAATGATGTTGGCAACAAAATGGCTATCTTGAATTTGGCCATAAATATTACAGATACACGTAAATAAAAAAACCAAAAGTTTGCGCGGGCACTCGAGTCGGGAAAAAAAAACGTACATATCACTGAAAATTTTCCTTTTAATTAAAGTAATTCTTTATTTTCACTTTTGACCGTAATTAAAGCAAACCTATTCGAAAAAATGTATTCAAACAAAAAAGTACAGTCAGTTTCCAAAAAGGGTCCCTGCTAAAATTTTTTTAAGAAAATGAACGTTTGAAAAAGACTTGCCCGTGGTTTAGCTTTTATTTTGTATTTAGATATAAAATAATCCCCTTTTGGGGATAAAACAAAAACATGAAATTTTTTTTGGCGATTATGGCTATGAAACTAGTTGAATTCCAAAAAAAAAAATATGGTAAAACGGGGCATCAATATTTTATTACTTTTTCCCATTCAATGCCGAATATTATTTTAAGCATAGGGGTTTAAGCGTTTAAAATATTATTTAAAAGTATCTTACCCAAAAAAAAGCATTTTTAAGAAATTTTAAGAACATGTGGGTATAGACTGTTCCAAAAAGGGGGGTCCCTAAATGTATAATAAGTAAAAAAATTTAAATATTTATAAAAAAATTGTAAAATTGTGCTTTTGTCATTACAAAAATTTACACCTGCCCATTTTCATTGTTTAGCTTAATTCCCATTACTTTAAGCCAAATAATGTAGACATAAAGGAATTTTAACTGTCAAATAAAAAATAAAAAACCCCCCAAAACATAAATGCAGATTGCTGCACGCAGCTTTCGGGTTCGAGTGCATAATCCCAAATCATACCCTTTATTTATCATTTATGAATTTTTCGTAAATTGTTGCTACAAAAAAGAAAGCCCCCAAACGAAATATTTATAAGATAAATAATAAATAAAGAAGCCCAGTCTTTTCACAATATTGTTGTCAGAGAACCATTTGCTCAACATTGTTATATAAGTCTTCTTAGTAAAAAACCCCCTGCAGTACCTATCATAGAATTTTGAAGAAAAGGATTGCATTTTCGATAGTGAAATGTATAATAAAAAAATTAAAAAAAATATATTTTAAATAGGAACACATTTAAATTTTTCAGACCTCTTTATTCACGTCTGGCTATTTTTTTCTTGTTTCATCCTTCTTGTACTGACATCAGAATTTTACAATCTGTATTTTGAATGTCGGTACGACAAAGATAATTACCAATCAAAAAACATGACTAGGAAGACATTGGCGTGAACAATTGCTACTAAGAGTTACGACATCATTTGGAGCGGGGTTCTGCTAAACCCATATCTCAAGAACCGCTTTAGTTCTAAAAAGGTTGAATCCCCATCCATGCAACTTGGAGGAGGTTTTTTTTGAAAAGGATTCCAGGGCTCTTTTCCCCCTTACAGACTGGGTTTGCAGGTTTTTTAATATGAGTGCGCCCTTACAAGGTGGGAGAAAAAGTAGTTTATATGCCCCTTTTTCGTGCAGAACAACAAAACAACGAATAGCGCAAATTTCTTTTTATTTGTTATGCTTTCCCAAAATATTACCCAAACTCTTTACCCCATCATTGTTTTTTTTAAAAATTCTCAAAAATTTTTTGGAACAATGTTATCGGTACACTAGACTGTATTGACAACCGTACCAGTCCTTATCGTAGAAAAGAAAAAGTTTTATACAAAAATTAACTTCATACTAACACGCGACAGGAGCGGGTATAAAAGATTTTGTTATTTTGTAAAGACAGGGATGTCGCCATAGATCTTTCCATTGCCATCAATCACCAAAAAAGGTAACTACACTGATGTTACTGAGTCCAAGGACACTTGTGGCAGAACCTAAAAAATGTCCCATTTTATTTTGTGACATCAGCTTTTGGTCTTCGGGCACGGATTCTTCATGGTTTTTTAAGTTTTTTAGAAAAATGTTTGTTAGTGTGACCCCTTTTCTTCTTGATGAATAATTATGACGACGATAAAAAATAATAATAAATAATAAAAAATAAAATTTTGTAAAATAAAAATAAACATTGTTTGAAATTGTCTGCTATTAAAAAAAAAATTTAGCCTATTTTTGTTCAAAAATCTTTTTCTTAAAAACGGGCACTCTTCAAAGGCGAAAATTTTGGAAGACATAAAAATCTTACTATACGCTATGGGGCAAAAACATGAAACACACTTCTCGGGATCCCCATTACTTGATGTTAACATGTTGGGCGTTTTTGAAGGAAAAAGGAAAGATAGCTGCAGCAAAAAAAATACTCGGAAAAATTTTTGATGGAACCCCGAAAACAATGGATGGTTAAAAAAGAGTTGTGTTAAACTTTATGAAGGAAAAAGCATAAAAAAAGTAAAACGATTAGCGCTTTTCGTTGTTCTGCCGAAAAGGGGGAAACCCATAGAATCTCCTTTTGTCCCCCTTGTAAAACGCATTTCATAAACATCAAACGTGCAAACTATATCAGTATTTTGGGAAAAGAGTTTTGGAACCCTTTCCAGGAAAAATCCCCCGGGGTTACGAGGGAAGATATCAACCTTTTCTAAAAGCCGCCCCGGTTCTTTTTGACAGAGATACCCTTTATAAAAACAATGTTGACGAAAAATGATTCTCTGAAAACCGAATATGTAAAAAAACGTACTTCTTTTTTTATAAATTTCTCAAAAAAAATTTCGTTTTTCGAAATTTTTATTGTAAAACAATATCACTAAATTAATTTAATAATTTTAAATCGGCCCAATTTCCAATAAGTCGGGTAGGGGGGGGGCGTTCCACCTTTTTTGGCTCCCCGGCTTACCATGGGCTCCCTGCCTGGCCCCCTTCTTCCCCATAATCTATTCTTCTCGCATCATCTTTCTTCCCCGTCACTGTCTTTTTCCCAGGGGACCTCCAAGTTTTTTTCCAAAATTTTTCGTTCTTTTCCCTTCATTTTCCGGTTTAAACCTTTCCCCCAAATGCATTTCTCCTTTTTAAATCCATTTCTTAATGTCTTCCCCTCCAGCTGGGCCCCCCTTTTTTTTTGTTAGTTTCCTGGTCTTTTTCATTGCACTTCGGAATCCCGTTTTTTTTGCATGTCTCATGGTCCAAACCCTCAGCCTTTTTTTTTCCCTGCTTAAAAATTTAACTTCTACTCTTTTTTTCCTAACTTCGGCTCCTCTTTATCAATCTTCTAAATCCCGTTTTTACCCTTAAAAAATTTCAAATTTCCCCACCTTCAATTTGTTTTTCTTCTTTACCCCCAACCCGGCCATGTCACTGACCCTATGTGAGTACCGGGGACAAAATATGCTTTTATTTTAAGTTTAAAAAAATTTTTAAAATGGGTTTTTAAATAACGGTACATTTTATTAGCCTCGGCCTTTAAGCTGCATGCAGCAAACTGATCTACTTTTGGAGGGGTTTCTATTTTTTTTTGACAGTTTTTTTGCCTTTTTGCTACTTTTTTATGTAATGGGATTTAAAAGTAAAAAATTGTAAAGTTGGGGTAATTTTTGTAAGACAAAAGTACAAAGAAATAATACAATATTAAAAATTTATTAACAGTTATACATTTTTGGGGCCCACTTTTGGAACAGTCTATAACTAATATTTTTTATATTTCCCCCGTAACAAGCTTTTTTTATGTAAGATACATCAAAATAAATGTTTTAAACGCTTTAAAAGCTAGCTTAAAGTAAGAATTTGACAAAATGGGGGAAATGTGAAAGAAAAATTGAGTGTCAACCCCTGTGACATAATTTTTTCGGAATTCAACATTTGTAAAAGCTATAACCGCAAAAATGGGTTCAGGTTTGTTTTTTTCCCAGCTAGGAGATAAATTTTATCAACATACAACATAATATATAAACTGGACAATGCTTGCAAACGTCAAATTTTTTAAAAAATATGTAAGGGGACCCCCTTTTGGAAATGACTGTATTTTTGTTTGAATTACATTTTTCTAATAGGATTTGCTTTTTAATTTCGGTCAAGGTGAAAAAAAATGAATTAACTTTAATTAAAAGGAAATTACAGGATAAGTACGTTTTTTTCCCACTCGGTGCCGCGCGCAGCTTTTGGTATTTTTTTATTTACAGTGTATCTGTAATATTTATGGGCCCAAATTTTAAAATACCATTTTTTTGCTTACATCATTAAATTTTATTGAGCATTTTAATAATCATTTTGAAAAAAATCACCTTTTCCATCAAACGAAAGCAGTGGTTTTTAAAAAAAACGCATCTTGAGGTCTATTTGATCATGAAAAAGGGCTGTATTTAGTTTTTTTGGCCCCTATAACGTACCTAATTTTAAAAAGTGATTAATGGTGAAAAACATGACATAAAGAGATGTTTGTAAATGCATTTTAACAAAGAAAAAAATTTTAATATTTAAGTTTCACTTGCGGACGAAAAAATTTAGCGTCGTCGGTTCATAGCGTCGCAAAACTATGAAGGCGAACGAAATTTGGGGTTAATCAAACTTAAAATGTTGTGGGGTTGGGGAAACGAAAGTATATGGAAAACCTTTCCACTCCATTGAGACAATTTTCGTGAAATTTGGGGGTCTATCGGAACGACTAATTTCCCGCGTTTGTCTTTTACTGCAAAAAGCTAGTAAATTTCCCCTGCAACCGCAGAGCTCTGGAAAACTGTCCGAATCGAAAAAAAAAGTTTTTCCCCCCCAACCCTGAAAATCTTTTTCGACTTGGTGGTACTTTGAAGCACAGAGATCTGAGCAAGTTGACGCCCAGGTAAAACATGTGCGAAGTATTAAATTTTTAATGATCTTTTTCACAGAAATGTGTCCAAATTAGGGGGTTTTGGGTATGGAAAAAAACATCTTTCAGTATTTTGTTTTTTGTATCAACATATTTTTAATTTCCGGTCTACTTTTCGTTTTTAAAAAGAAAATTAATTTTTTTTCTTTTAAATTTTTGTTGTCGAAAAAACCTTTAAAATTTATCGGATTAAAGGGCGCGTCAACCTTTGGGCAAAGCACCCTCTAAACCCGTGGGGGGGGAGGGAGGGGGCCTCTGGGGCAAAAACGCGCCACTGGTAAGGGGAGGAAAGGGGGGTTTTTACGTCGCGGTCGTATTTTCTTCGTCATCGTTTGTGGTGTAAATTTTCGCTCGTCGCGGGGGTCGTAAGGGCAGAGAGCAGGTCCCCCCGACGATTTCCAGAGATTTCCCTATTTTCGGGGGGTAAAAAACTACCCCTTTTTATGATGTTTGCGAGGTGGACTTTTCTCTTTAATCGCCCTTTTTCGATTGCAGAGCCATGCTTGGCTATTTACCACGGGGCCCCGCGGGGGATTTATTTAGATCAGTTGGAAAAAATTTCATTTCCCAAACAAAAAACTAGGAAAGCTTAAGTCCCGCCCCCGGGTTTTGGAAAGAGGATGGGGCATTTAGCTGCCCTTTTTTTCGGATTTTCTGTGTTTTTGAAAAAATTATTACTAAGTTCTTTTTTTAATTTTTTTTTAAAAAAAAAAATTTTTTTTTTAAAATTTTTTAAAAAAAAAAAAAA
>JAMZAV010006487.1:0-31416 GCA_024449915.1 Sweltsa coloradensis
TACACTGTCTTAGGGGCCACAAGACACAGGTAAATAACTATTGGATGTGTTGGTTGACTCTGTCTTCCTACTGGCTGCTTGCGAAGACAATCAACTCTACCTACGTTCCCTGGCTACCGGCACGGAGATACACTGTCTTAGGGGCCACAAGACGCAGGTAAATAACTATATTACCTTTGTAAACTTTAGATTCATTCAAGATAATTAATTTTAAATGAAGAATATTCACGGAAAAATCTGGATTGATTTCACATTGAAATCACTGCATTTAAACGACAAGGGTGGGCAAGGGTGTACATTATTATTTATATGTTATTAAAATGTATGTTCGTGAATTTGATTTAAATAATTTTACTAGGGTGAGTAACAAGGCTATTCAATTAAATTCGGGAAAAAAATCTCATTTAATTTGACACATATTAATCCAAGGTTAGCAGTTAAGTGTAATGTATTATCTGTAGCAGTACCATGTAGTTCTATCTCTCTTTTGGGGGGCATAATTTAGCAGTGTACGATTTTTACGAAAATTTTCAACACTACGAAATTGTCTGCCATTATACGAGAAATATTTGTGTGTCCAGGTGAAGTCCGTGTGCCTGGCCCTGGACAACTGCCGCGCTGTGGTGGGAGGGTCAGACGGGAAGATCTACATCTACGACATGCACAGTGGGAGACTGATGAGGACGCTGACGTCACACGCCTCGGAGGTCACGGGCGTCAAGGTCACGGAGAAGGACGACTTCCTACTCACTGCCGGTGAGTGCAGAGAGTTGCTATTCAGAGTGTTCAGTATTAGTATTAGTAGTTTTAGGGCGCTTTATTCAGCTAAGATTATTCACGCCTCCAAGATAAAACCAATTACCACCGCGTCTATATCTTTCCAAGGGGAGGAACGTAAGAGGAGCTGCGGGGGGACAATCCTGTGCTGGTCAGATCCAGCCACAAGCGTATGGGGAGGGCAGGGGTTTCCCCACGTCGTGGTCGTCTCCGTCTGTTCATCATCCGTCCTTGTTGTCATTGTTGTCGTCGTCTGGGAGGTAGTCAAAGGGAAAGTTCCCCGACGACGACCCAGAGCTCGCCATTAGTTTCAGGGAGTGAAACTCTCCTACTCATGGGCCAAACCACGTGAAGGTTGCGAGTTGGCAGTGTTTAGAACAAAGAGAGGGAGAACAAAGAGAATACTTTTATTAGGGTTGATTCTTGTACTCATAAAGAATTAGGTTTCTTAAGACTGATTGATGTTATATTTATAACATAAAATAAAATACTTTGCTAGTAAAAGAGTCACGACATGACACTTAACATTTACAATTGACAAGCTGAACTCTGATTCATAAAAACTTAAAGAAAAGTTAATTCTGACAATGCGTAGGTTTTTTGTGGAATGAAAATTCATAGGGGTAGACAATATTTACGGAAATACAAATATATAACCTATATTAACAATATTGTTTTTACATTTTTTATTTTTTAAATTTGTACTTAAGATTCCGTTTTAAAACAGAACTGAAATACTAAGAGTTGATTTATTTGTTATTCAGTTAAAAAACTGATTTTACAAAAGAGGACAACGAAATAAATCTAATAATATAAATACAGACACAATCAAGAATAGTTAAGTAATGTTTGAAATAGTAATATTACAACTACAAATAACATAACTAGGAAAACGCTCAGTTGGACGCGTTGTTGAGCGAGCACCGGTACGTGCAACATGACCCGAGTACGACATTCCCATAAGGCCCACCACACAGTGTAGGCCTAACTGGATATTGACATTGTACACTATACTATTCCAACATCTTTGCATTGTTGAGCGAGCGAAGCGAGCGTCTCCACTTGACTCTTATGGCTCGAATGTCTGGTTTTTTTTTTTTTTTTTTTCTGTTACTGCTTCGATACAGGTCGCACCGTTTCTCTGATCGACCTGAAATTTTGCACACATGTACATACCATTTAGGCGGGTTGCTGTATAGTTTTTGAACAAAATCCAATCGTTGGTTATAAAAAATAAAAAATAAAATAAAAAAATAAAAAAATAAAAATGTACCGATCTTTATGAAATTTTGCAGGGTCAATAAGTACAACATTCTCTCCTATTTTCCAAATTTTCAGCTAAATCGGTCAAGACCTTAAAGACTTATTGGTAATCATATTTCGAAAAATGATGTTAAAAATGAAGGAGGCAGTGAAGATACAAAGATACACTTTAGAAGGCATGACGTGAATTAGAACAATGCAAAGATGTTGGAATAGTATAAAGTGTACAATGTCAATATCCAGTTAGGCCTACACTGTGTGGTGGGCCTTATGGGAATGTCGTACTCGGGTCATGTTGCACGTACCGGTGCTCGCTCAACAACGCGTCCAACTGAGCGTTTTCCTAGTACTAATTCACGTCATGCCTTCTTATCTTTGTATCTTCACTGCCTCCTTCATTTTTTAGCATCATTTTTCGAATTATGATTACCAATAAGTCTTTAACGTCTTGACCGATTTAGCTGAAAATTTGAAAAATAGGAGAGAATGGTGTACTTATTGACCCTGCAAAATTTCATAACGATCGAAACATTTTTATTTTTTTATTTTTTTATTTTATTTTTTATTTTTTATAACCAACGATCGGATTTTGTTCAAAAACTATACAGCAACCCGCCTAGGTGGTATGTACATGTGTAAAAAATTTCAGGTCGATCAGAGAAACGGTGCGACCTGTATCGAAGCAGTAACAGAAAAAAAACAAACAAAAAAAAACAGACATTCGAGCCATAAGAGTCAAGTGGAGACGCTCGCTACGCTCGCTCAACAATATTAGTAACAAATTCAAATTGGATATAAATTGAATTAATTAAATTTGATTCTCCTGTCGTGTGTGATAAAGGTGAACATTTATTATGGACATTGGACAACACTCCTGTCGCGTCTACGAAGATATTCAAGAATTTATGACTGAATAAAATGTGTAGTTTTTGTTTTTACGAATCAATCAGTAAAGTTAATGACTTTGATCATTCCATTGTTATTTTCTTCTCTCATCAGGAAGTAACCGCATCACATTCTGGAGTTTCCGGCGCGACGACGCGACAGGTTCGTCTCCCGGAAGTGACGTCCACCACAACCGGAAGTCGTCCCAACAATCCCAGCAGGTGCACACAGCGCCCATCACCTGCGTAGACATATCACGAGACGGAACCATGGCCGTTACAGGTGAGTTCTGTCTGTCCTTTTCTTGCAAGTTGCAACAAATTAGGTGATATTTCGTAAATGAGAAATCAATTTATTATCCTAGAAATTTTGAGTCTGTAATAGCAGTGATTTTTTCTGGAAATCTTCCTGAAGCTAGTTTTTATCAGATTGCTATCACGCTTTGCACATATATTATGGTCATGTATAATAGAGGAACATTTTTTAAAATCACAAACAATTCTAAATATACAATGGATTTTTGGAGTTTGGAGTTTTGTAAAATCATCAAAGTTGGTAAATATCGGAATTTATTTGTGTGTAATACGCAATAATATTTTATTATAATGTTGAATTTGTATTTTTGATTTTCTTTGATTGTTATTGATTATTAAGAGTATTATGTCCATATTCATTGGTATTACCAAGCTTTATTTGCCAATAGTAATTTTGTTGAACACATTGTCTTGTGTGTCTCTTTCTTCACTTTGACACCCATTTCAGCCTTTACTTGTTATGTTACATTTCAACAGTGATTTATCTGAGGAATGATTTGGAAAAGGTGTAAATTCTTTGTTTCTTTCCTAACATTATTACAATGTTTTGTCCAAGATATCCCATCCCTTACATACTGAATCACCTTATATCCAAGAGCCTATACTTCATCATGGTTATATTCCGTGTTCTCCAGGGTCAATGGACAGCATGGTCAACCTGTGGCAGCTCAACACTCACGAACTCCAGTCAACACTTGAAGGTCACGACGCGGCTGTCACCTGTGTCGCCTTCTCTCCTAACGGCCTCTTTGCCGTGTCCGGCTCGGAAGACAAGACGGCCAGGGTCTGGGGGCTGACGCTAGGCCTTGTCGTGTCGACGTTCAAAGTGAGTTATCCTCATATGGTTTACTTTGCTCATGTTCACTCCTTCTTAACATATGGCCATTTTTTCTGGGGCGCATCCACCCAAGCGACCCGAATATTCATTCTACAAAAGAGAGCAGTCCGCATCTTAGCTGGTGTTTCCAGGAGGCATATTTGTAGATAGCTTTTCAAGGAGCTAGGAATACCTACTCAGGCCTGCTCCCTTATTCAAGCTGCAGGGACATTCGTCCGTTCCTTCCCTAACCTTTTTCCTCCCTTCCTTTTTCCACTCCCATTTTCAAGAGCAAATCTCCAAATTCACATCTCGAATAACAAACATAAATCATAAAAGTTATACTTGTACTTTGTGCAAGTCAGCTTTCTATTTTCTTAGTTCTATTCTATTCTATTCTATTAAACCGGGAGAGGTTTTATTACCGAAAATACTTAGAAATTACAAACGAATAGAGGTTACACCAAAGATCAGGGCCTCTAAATCTCCTAGATGAATTTTAACAGCCTGAAAGTCTAAATACAAGCTGCGTTGGACGCAGTGTGTAGACCACAAGTCCACACATGAGACTCGGGTTCAAACCCCGATCGGATGGATTTTTTAACTTCTGAATTGTATATTAAAAAATATTAAATCAGATACTGGAAAAAAATATAGTTTTAGATTCGGCGGTAAAACTAAATAAAAAAATGATTTGATAACTCTTTGTATTTGTATTTACTATATATATTTGTATATATTAGTAGAGCCTAACCCCAACTCTTTAATTTTCCTTCTGCTTCTCTTGCAACGAATAATAATTTATTATAATAAATGGAATATGATGAGAAATAACATAGGAATATCGAAATTATTTTTAAATTTCACGATCAAGTTGGTCTCCTTTGTAAATAAGCTTTTTTAACTGAATAGGATAGACAGGAGTTAAATAAATTATTAAATTAAAAATTAAAAATAAATTAAAATTAAAATTAAAGCAATGTGTGTAACAGTGGAGTGTTCCTTGTAGGGCCACCAAGCGACTGTAACCGCCATGGCAATAATGATGGACTCGAGGAGAGTCGTGTCCTCGGATCGTCAGGGTATGCTGGCTGTCTGGCTGGCGGACAACGCGACACTGCTGCACTCTTGTAACGGACCGGGGAAAGTGTCTAGCAGTGACAAACAACATGAGATATGTCGTCTGCGGGAATGGTGACAACAGGTAAAGAAAATAAATATTTTGAAATGTTCTAAAATAACCAAATCAAGTTGTGTTTATTTTTTGGTGGAGATGCCGGGTTTATTATCTTGTAATTCTTTATTTTTGCTAAAAATCGTATTTTATTATTTTTATTTTATTCGAAGTTCCTTGTCAAATTATTTTTAAAGTAACTTTTTTGTTTATCTTGCAGCCTACGTATTTGGTCGGTCTATCGCGAGGATGAAAAGTACACGGTTTCACACGGCGAAGAGGTGACATGCTTTGTACTGAGCGTGGACTCACAATACGTCATCACTGGTTCTAGAGACATGTCTCTGAAAGTCTGGCAGACGCTGGGAGGCAAGCTGGCGCAGGTAGGTCTATCGCGAGGATTTACAATTTGGATTGCGTTTTCTCCATACCATTGATTAAACCTCCTGAAACTAGTAGTCTCTAGAAAGCTGGGAGATGACAGCTTATCGACCAATTCTTTTAAGTATTCTTAAATTTCATCTCCATGACCTGATATGAATAATTCTATTATTTTATGTAACAAAATATATACTTATCTTTCACGTGACAGAAAAAGTCTAGGTTAAATCCCTACACAATTGTGTTCATTTGTGCACACATTTTAAGTTGGGTTTTAAACTTTTAAAGCATTTGATACTATTTTAAAATTGTATATTGAAATGCGCAAAAAATATGCTCAATACCACAAAACAAAAACAAATTTCGTATTTTTGGTGGAGGTGCCGGGTCAAAAAATAAAACATTTCATCTTCTCGCTTATCAAGCAAATCGTTGATTTCAATGAAACAGCTAGTACGTAAAAATATTTCATGACAAATGGATCTAAATTTAGGAGATGAAGAAGAAGTTAAGGGGAGGCATTAGTGAGTGTGGCCCATTTTTTAAATTCAAAGACTTTCGTCAAAGCTATTTTGCAAATAGTTGGATAATTAAAAATGTATCGATTTAGTGTATTGAATTCAGTCAAAAAATTAGGCCTAAATGTTTGCTTCTTTCTCCGCCAGGTTCTGATTGGCCACTCGGACCACGTGACCTGCGCGGCTGTGGCCATCATCAACAAGTCGATAGTCGTCTCCGGGTCACGTGACTCAAACCTGATCGTCTGGGACATCAACACTGGCAACGACGTCCACGTGCTCAGCGGCCATCTTGGTTGCGTCACGTGTGTCAAGGTTTCTGGAGACGGCGGCTGGGCTGTGTCGGGTATGTTTCACTTGTTTCAATAGAAAATGTTCACGAAGTCCAAATATTGACGTGGGTGTAAGAAATGGTTAGAAAAACACTTTAAAAACCAATATTGCAATTAAAAACCTATTAAAAGAAAATATTTTACTATTGAGGCACAAAGTTTGTAGTATTTTATTTCCCGCACAAACAGCACGTGACGTCAAGATTTTGGGGACCAATGCGCAAATCTGTTTAATGTCTGGATCAATACATATTATTCCAACATCTTTGGGATCAATGAATGGCTACCACCTTCTACAATACACAGTTAATATCACTGTTCGGCATTTTACCTTTTGGTCGTTTCGTGGCTCATTTTCCCGCCATTTTTATTGGTGCAACTTTCAGCTTTTATCAATGAAAATCTTATCTTAATAAAAAATAAGAATAATACAAAAAGTTTAGAAACATCCCCTATTCTGCTACAGTCGTAGAATGATCAACAAATCATTGTTTTGGCTAGAAATTCATCAAAATAGTTGATTTTTGAATTTTGATTATAATCAAAAGTCTTTTAACAATTTATTGTCCTGTTTGTCCTACTTCTTATTTATAAAATACACTTTATAGAGCTACACTTAAGTTTATGTTTCCATGTTTCCAATCTTTGTGCAGTTACTCTTTGAAAATACAGTTCCTCTAGATCCAGAGATCAAAGGAGCCTCAAATTTCAATAATAATTAAAGTGTGATTTTTATATTTTTTATTTTTTATTTTGATACTCCCAACATTTTGTTTTTATGTTTTTCACTCTCATTTTATCCTGTGATTATATTATTATAGATTAAGTTTTTTTGTGTAAAAAAAATTATAATAAAAAAGGGGGGACAAGCATATAACTAGATATGAAACTAAGACATCTCTGATTCTCTTCAACAATTTAACATCACTATGTGTACCTTGATTTGTAAAATAAAATAAAACTGATAATAATCTTGTATGGTGCAGGTTCGGAAGACAAAAGCCTGATCGTCTGGGACACTAAACGAGGCCGCGCCATCTCCTCCCTTCAGATCCACGTCCCCGTGCTGGGCCTGGAGATGTCCACCGACGCTACCCGCATTGCAGCTCACCTCTTGGACGTCTCGTGCCTGCCTATCATCTGTCTGCACAACACGCCTGCCACTTACGTCAAGATGCCAACCTATGTGGCGCCGGCCAACGATATTGAAGGTAAATCACAATAAGTTTATTTATTTGTAGATTTAATTTGTATTTAATTATGCTATTTTTAAGCTTTCATAGTGCCTCACTTCACTTTTATTTTTCAGGTAGTAACTGTGTTAATATATAATAATATCAATTTACATATAGTTGTCAAACTATTTTGTACAAGAGAACAATATGAATATTACGTAAAATTAGGACTGTGCTAAGAAAATTTTTGGACATTTGGTTACGGTTCGGGTTCGAGTACCAAACGGCTTCGGGTTTCCGGGTAGGGTAGAGAAACGGCAGCCGTTATAATACTGCATGTAAAAATGGATATTGAACCTGTGAAGAATCATGCATTATGATTTTCTCTAAATTCATTTTCTGTTGTACGTGTTTTGATTAAATGGAAGCTATGAATAATAATTGGCTGGACAGTACGTCCAACAATAAAGTATGTAAATCCTGGACCGGCACCTAAACCATCCCATAAAAAAAAGGTTTTTTGTAATTCGAAATTTCAGGTACCCGCACAACACAACCTAAAATAAATTTGGTTTTCGTCTTAATTTTAATTGTTTGCATTATTTTACTACTAATAATTACTTGTTCTTACATTTTAGTTACATTGCAATATGAATTTTTACACTATGAACACCGGAGACGTAAAATGCCCTCCTTTCTTAATGAGATAAAATTACTTACTGTTTAATATATAAATTAAAATGGTTTTGAAAGTGTACTTTCTCTCCCCTGTAGACCTGCGGCCGTCCGGCCCCAAGCGTCCGATGCGTCGTCTCCTGAAGAAGGAGGTCTCCCTGGATACGTACACGTGGCAGAAGAAGTACGGCCACCTGACGTCATCGATCATGATGGCCACCGTGGAGGAGCGCCTCAAGCGGAGGTTCTCGGTATCAGCCAGCATGGAGGAGATCTCCAAGATACCGGCCAAGGGGAACATGGGCAGCCAGGTGGGTCAAGTCAACAATTTTCTACAGTTGCATAACTAGCTCTTGTTTTTAACAAAAAAATGTAACCACTATCGATCAATGGTCTTTAAAAAAATTGTTTCGGGAAGTGTGTATCCTGGTTAGGTAAATGGGGGATCTAGAGGGATGTCCCCTATCTTGTGCGGGTCTGGGATGCATAGGCCAAGAAATATTATAATTTTGAACATTGCAAATGGCGGTATTTTACTATACGTCTTAGCGTAGTTTCATCGATAATTTATAAAATTGTGAAGATTGTCAGTTTTTTTGTCAGTTTTCAAAATATTGCCACGAGTTTGTACCCCCTCCCCCCCTTACCCCCCTCCCCCGTAGTAACGCCACAGATGGTTTTGTATTAAAACACTGTATTCCTTTACGTTGCATCGATGCAGCTGTGTCGGAAGAATTTTTTGCAAGGGATGAGGCTTGGAATTAAAACTGTCCTAGCTTTGAAAGTGATGTTCTTTAGTGTTCTCTCATGCAATCATTAGTTGATACAGGATTGTTTTGTTCTCGTGTCTAGGGGATAGGTCCGGAGCAGGCAGCCCTAGCTCAGTCGCAGCACTTCGATCAACTGGAGGCTTTGTGGAACAAGCGGTCACCGCCGAGGCGCAGGCACAATCAGGTACGTGACGTCACCAATACCTACGTCACATCACGTAGGTACTAATGCATTATATAGTGACGAACGTTGGCCATATTTTGATATTTCTATGAATTCAAATCACGTATTAGCCTACACTGAATCTCCCATTTTAGAAGTTATCGATTCAATACCGGTGTCCGGCAATCCTGTAGTCCAAAATAAATTTGTATTTAGAGTCAACCTACTCAGTCAAATAACCATTGAATTTAGAACATATACTGATTTTTCTGGATTCCTGGATGGAGTACTTTCCACACAATTTAGTCAGCAAAAGGTAAATGTCCTAATAATTCTTAGGAGATTCCACTCAAACTCAATCACCCTAACAGCCTATAACTAATTTTCATCGAAATAGTGGCAAGGTAAGTTGTCCTGAGGAAGGTTTGTCATTGTCGTTACAGACGCTGTCGAAGCAGAACTCACGTTCCAGTCGGCGAGGTTCGGGTTCCGGAGACGAACGAACCCCTGGCGAGGAGATCGTAGGTGCGTGTGTTGCCTGTAAGGTGGCAGCACCTGCCAGGCAGAGAGACCCTCGCCTCACACAGTCATGTATCACACAATGACGTCATACAAGAAGTGGCTGCTAGATCACAATATGGTGTCAGACTCTGGTTTAGTTCACAAAGTAGCTGCTAGGTGGCAGCACTGACGTGTATCACAAAATGGCGTCATACTCATTCTTAAGTACACAAAGTAGCTGCTAGGTGGCACCACGGTTGTATATCACAAAATGGCGTCTGACTCGTGTTTAGTACACGAAGTAGCTGCAAGTTAGCAGCACTGTCGTATATCACAAAATGGCGTCACACTCTGGTTCAGCTCTCAATAGCTGCTAGGTGGCAGCAGAGTCGTGTATCACACAATGACGTCAGACTCTGGTTTAATACACGAAGTAGCTATAAGGTAGCAGCATAGTCGTGAACAAAACGGCGACATACTCGTGTTTAGTACACGAATTAGCTGCTAGGTGGCAGCACAGTCGTATTATTACAACATGGAGTCAGATCTGGTTAAACTCAGTCAGTACTTGCTAGGTGTCAGTTTAGTTGTGAATTACACAAAGAAAACATACTTACGTTTAACCAAAGTAGTTGAAATATAGCAGCACAAATTGAGGGGCCGCGAGCATAAACCATGTAACGCGCGTTACACGGTTTATGGTCGCGCGGCCAGCCGTGGTCGCACCGTTCTATTTGAAGTCATACCCTTCCTAGTTTACCAATCTGCATACAGATAGCGCCACACTGAACGAATATGTGATAGCTTGCAGAAGTCTACGCGTGGCTTGTAGCTTTACCGGCCGCGCGCGACAGCTCGTAGCTCAGATCGATCATATGTCAGTTACACGGTTTATGCTCGCGGCCCCTCTTTTCATGTTATTACAAAATGGCGTCAACTCGTGTTTAGCTCACGAAGTATACCTGCTAGGTGGCAGCACCTGCCATTCGTTTTACAAAGTAGTTACCAGGTAGCAGTGTAAGTCGTGTTATGTTATACTATATCAAACTAGCCACCCAAGTTGTTCAACTCAAAATTGCGCCATATACCTATATATTCAACTCTCAGATTATATGCCAAATGTCAGCACAGCCAAATTATCACAAAATAGCATAATTCTCATGTTTACATGTTGAAATAATATGCCAATTAATGTTCTTGCTTATCAAAAAGAAAATAGACGCCATACTCATGATTTGCTACAAGTCTACGTCTACCAACACTTAGCACTCGAATCGAACAGTCAACACTCATCTTTACTAGCAGGCCCTAGAGAGGCCGAATCTCGAAGGTTCAAACTATGAACTCATTATTGAAGACATTTGAAAATAGTTTATGTCTGGTAAAGTGTATGTGTCGTGTATATTACTAGTAATAACTTAACTTCCATGTTAATAAGGGGGAGTAAATAATGATTCCTAAAACATGATTCAAACTAATGTAGTAGCTTCGGTTATGTATACATTATTATTTGTTTAAGTGGGTAATTGTAAAGTATTGGTTTTTATGGTTTCTAGTCGAATTTACAGCAAAGTCGTACAAAATTGGTGCTACACATAGAATGAAACTATTAATGTTAAGATTGACTTCATATCATTATGAGGCAAATCCAGTGGATAGTCAGACGTTCAGCATTACACTACTACACTATAATTTATTAAAATGTTACAAAATACCATCTAGAACATGTAAAGGCTAAGAATTCACTTAGCTTTAGGTTGGTATAATAATCTATGAATGATGAATCATAGAAGATTGTGTGAAATATTGTAAGAATGGAATATATTTTTATTTGTTGTTGTATTTGCATGTGTTTATGTTTTCATTAGTCTATTTTATTTTTGTTTAATAATTATCTCCGTTGTTAATGATGAAATACATTTTATTTTCGGTCAATTGTTACCAGAATTTTGTTGTTTCTCATTTATTTTGATTTGCATGCATAATTTGCTATGTAACGTAAAGCCCGGATGTATGAATTCAAGTTTTATCTTTACTCGTTGCAAAGCACCTTTAAATATTTTCATGAAATTAATAACACTAAAAGGATATTATCTTAACCATGCAATGCAATCAAATTTTGTTAGGAACAGATTTGCATTATTTTTAATATTTACAGTCAATACATTTTGTATATCCACAGTAAACCATAGATGACTGTTTTAATTATTCATACACATTTTCCAAAAGAATATATTTATCTTTTTTTAGATAAGATAAAATGGTCATGTTACACACAAGGCTAGATAATGTTTTATAAATATACGTACGTTGAGATGATCCTCAATGTATCTATTGACGCTACCCTATTGAATGAAACGCACCTCCTTCCATCACCCCGCTGGCATGTATCTACCGCTTGATACTCACAAGACTTCTTGCCACCGCTCACTACGATTGAAGCAACCCGTATCTCATCTGCCTCTGCTACAGGTGTCCTCCGTGTCGTTGCTGCCTACTCCCCACCAAGGAAAACTTTCGACCCCCAATACCTGAACATTATATTTTCTGACAATATACCAACAGTCATACTTGTACATGGCATTTTACTTACATCAAGACAGAATGTCTGTCAACTCTACATTCTCAATGTCCCACAACCCACTCTGCCAACATGGCAAAACGCGTTTTTCTCCCCTGGTAATACAATCATCCTACATTTGAGGGTTTCTGACCCGGTCTTTCATTGCATAATTCTAAGCTACGTTAAGCTTATCTGTGTTTTTTCTTTGTTCACCACTACCTGAAGACTCGCAATTTTCTATAGATAACGGTAATTAAAATTGTATTAATTTTAATATATAAGCAGAATTCAAGGTGTTAAATTACCTTGTGTGTTTCCAGGTGCATACGGTGACAGATTAGATTTTTAAACACCCGGATGTTACATTGCATAACCCGTCCCGGGAAGACACACATCATGAATATTTATTTAAAATATAATTTTATGATTTCTTTTTAGAATGTTATGTTTCAGTTTTAAGGAATGATTTACACAATCTAGGATGTATACATTGATTCAGCCTGATGTAAGTACATCTTAAACACAATCTTTTATTTATTATTACAAAGAGGTACAAGTAGATAGCAATTTTTTGTTACAACAATATGTTTTTTTTTTGTTTATGGATGTTTGTAATGTGTGTTTTTATTTTAATTTTTGAATTATATTAATTTATTACTTGTTTTACTTTGTACTTGAGTGAATCATATTCTAATTTATAACAATTGAAGAAAACCAGCTTAAATTATTTTCTTTAACGACATTTTATTGTTCATAAAGCATGTGTCATCAGTCATTGCTGAAATAGAAAACCTGCAAATGCCGGTGTCAAATAAGTATGATGGTGAAGAGAGGGGGGGGGCGGGTCTAACACTCAATTTATTTTGTTTTGAGAAGTTCATACCACCTTTTAACCATACTTTGAAAATTATTTTTTATTATTAAAAATTTAAATCGTAATGTTCCATTTCGTTTAGTTAAGATATTAAGAGTTGCTCAGCTTTCTATCGATCTCATTCACAATAACATTTTAAACGTCTAATAAATCTTCTACTTCTTTTTCAGATTTACCCGGAGACAGAATGTACGTGTGATAGTCCTGTAGTCAACAATGTTGTCATTAAAACCAAAAAAATTATAAAATAAAAGATATTTGCCTATCAATCACAGTGCAATAATAAAATGGCTTAATCTCTTAATGTGGGATTATTAAACTGTAAAACCTTTATAAAAAATATCCTTCATTTTGTCCTGTTTCATTGTTGTAATGAGGGGTGTGCAAGTACCAGAAATATCGAGTCGAGACGAATATTTACTACTTGAACTACAGAACACAGGTACGTACAATTTAAATACAAAATTAAGTTAAAAATGGAGGTCCGGGCATTAAACACGAGTGTGGGAACGTAGACATCATGAGGCATTTTTTGCGATACCTTATCATTGTAGAGGTACTTGTATAACATAGTATTTTCAAGTGTCATGTCATACCATTTCGTGGCATCTATTTTTGTCCACCTTCAAAAACTTGTGTATGAAGTTTTTTAATATTATTATTTGGTAATTATGTCATAAAGGTTGAATCAATATCAATTGAATCGAATATAAATGTGTATAAACTATGTAGCTTCGCAAACGCTAATTCAGGCGCGTTGTTGGATGAGCGTAATTTTTTTTTAAAACAAAAAAAGCGTACAATTGCTATTTTCATGAGAAATAATGTTTGATTACGCTCAAATTTCACACGAATATATTAACTAAACAAATAAGGGTTCTGTAAAAAAATCATCACAATCGGATAAAGCATTTAGATGTAATAAGTCGAAGAAATATTAAAAATCGAAAAAAAAAATAATAAAATTACAATTATCATGAGAAATAATTTTTAGATTACGCTCAAATTTCACAAGAATATATTAATTAAACAAATAAGGGTTCTGTGAAAAAATCATTACGATTGGATAAAGCATGTAGGTGTTATAAGTCAAAGAAATTTAAAAAATCGAAAAAAACTTAAAATTGCGATTAACGTGGCAGTTCTAAGTTCAGAGATTTCAAAGGCCTCCAGAAAATTTCATCGCAATTGTAGTATCGGTTTAGCCGGAAACGTGTTAACAGACACAATAACCCCCCCCCCCCCCCCAAAAAAAAAAAAAAAAAAATCCGGCAAGTGTATAGCGAAATGGAATCTTCGCTACGCTCATCCAATTATCGACAAAAGCATGCTAAGATCTAGTAAAATGCGAGGTAAAATGCCACCATTTACAATCTTAAAAATCAAAAGTTTTCTGGGACTATGCCCATTGTGCCAGGATACATACTTATCCTGCAACAATAGTAATTGTTTCATGGCCATTGTTATAGAAATTTCTTATTGATCTGTTGTGTGTGAGGGGGGGGGGGCATAAGATAGAGAAACCTGCAACTTGCTTTAATCGGTGGGCATTTACCTCGACTGACCAATTTTCAAGTTTCATCTCGATCTGATGATGGATCTGCGTGGATTCCGGAAGTTATTAAGAAGTCAAGAGTGTACTTGGTTTGGTTCAAGATTCAGCCGGGGTAACAGCGTCACTGCGTATTGACATGATATTACGCATTTACGCCGAGGTTTCAACAATGACGAGAACATTCAAAACAGCTGCTCTCAAATATCACTTTTACAAAGACGTGTAGAAAGATTTCTAACAAACGCCACGCTTTGCAGGTGGAAGCGTCGCGTCGTTTTGATGAAGTGTTTGCCGAAGTCCACTTTAGGTGTCGGATAACAATCAAAGTAAAACGCAGTGGTAACGTGAGAGGGTTGAGTGAATTGTAGCTAGTCTTTCCAAATTACATTTGCCGAAAGTTTCCGACGACGCAGGCGATTGTTGAACACGTGCACGAAGACAAAGAAGTCGCCGAATGTAGAAACAAACTCGCTTTCAGAACTTTATACCAGCAAGCTAATTCGGACGAGGTCATGCAATGGATGCTCATGCGGTAGCTAATGGGTTATTAATTTGGGCGTCGAATCGCAAGACGATCTAAAGACTCTAAAGCTGGAAGTTTCATCGTCGTTCATCGTATACCAGCCATCAAATTCCAACTCGCAACCTTCTCGTGGTTTGGCCCGTGATTAGGGGAGTTTTTCTCCCTGAAACTAATGGCGAGCTCTGGGTCGTCGTCGGAGAACTTTCCCCTTCCCTTTGACTACCTCCCCGACGGTGACGACAATGACAACACGGACAGATGATGACACAGACGGAGACGACCACGACGTGGGGGAACCTCTGCCCTCCCTATACGCTTGTGGCTGGTTCTGACCAGCACAGGCCTGTCCACCCCTTGTCCCCCAGCGTCGCCCCTTACGTCCCACCCTTTGTCACGATTAGATAAGTTGCATAATATCCAATCAAAACCAAAGACAGACAGACAGACAGGCAGAAGGACAGATCGACAGACAGATAGACAGACCGACAAACATATATAGACATACAGACAGACACAACGACATATATATCAGACCTATATCAGCAATCAGAACACCTCTCACCATACCACCTCGTCATCTCAACCGAAAGCGGCCCCCGATGTTCCAAGGAGGTCTTCCACCGCCCGCCAAGAAGAGACGGGAATAACAAAACCGTTCCTACTGTAAACTTATTTTTGCCCCCACCCACATCATACTGTACAATTATCTGGCGGATGATCCGCTATTCCCCAAATTAACCCCCCCCCCCCCTTCCCAATCATACAGTCTGGAAAAATCCACGACTCCGCGTTCTCATCATCAGGCACCCCCATCAAACCGTAATTTATGGCCATCAGAGGCCGGCATTTACATTGCCACTCACGGACAAAGCGTTCCGATGAGAAGAAGATAGATATATACAGACACACAGACAGACAGACAGACAGACAGACAGACAGACAGACAGACAGACAGACAGACAGACAGACATACAGACAGACATAGACAGTTGCCATTGTACCAACAATATGATGCTTAGCGCTAGCGTTGTGACGTCAATCAACCAAAACAACAAGTAAACGCACTTGTTCAGTTTTGCTCTTTATTCACCTTGATGAAATAACTTGACGCAATTATATTAGACCAATGCATCGACAATGTTTGTTGAAATGTGCACCTTTATTACTGAAAACCCTTTAATTTTATAATTATTCATGAGTGTTAAGAATTCAGTGCAAAAAATATATATTAAATGGTATTTGTTTTAAGTTGTTCTAGTAGTACTGAAGCTATGAAGCAGTGACGACTGAAGATATTTATATTGAAGGAACTCTTTTGATGTATTTTGATTAAAACTATGAGGTTTATAAAATTATACACGTGTTTCAATGGAGCGCGACACACGAAAAAAAATCTCAGAGAGAAATGAAATCTTCACGTTTATGCGCCAACCCCCCCCCCCCCCCCCCCCAGAGGTTCGTTAAATAATATGTATCATTTTTATATTATTGTAAGAATCCATAGTTAAACCCTACTCTCGTTACAAATTCCTAAAACACGCCATTGCTATCGTAGTAGTAGAAGTAGTTAGGAGTAGTTGTTGTTAAGTTGACCGCTGTCGATCATGCAATCATAAAATCATCTGGTGTTTAAAAAACGATAGTGCAATATCAAATACAACCAGAGATAATTGAAAATGTATTTAATTAGTACATGAACAGCATGTTTTAACATTTAGTGCACTTTTTCTTTACAACAAAATAATTAGTGTAGGCCCATAATAACAAAAAAACGTACTTCAGCTGCATGACAGGCAGCCTTCATTTTGATTTTTTATTATCTTTAAACAAATCAATGCAAATACTGACTGAGAAAACGAATTATTTTCTTGCAGGTGGAAGAACTATTTCCATGCTATGCTATTACTATAAGCATTTATCAGAAGAGAGGATTTTCATTAAAAATAGAACGTTACAGTTCACAGAATACCGGGACACTTTCCCCCTCAAACTAAACTATCGAGGAAGCAGTGTTTTAACTGTTACCAAAAAGTTAAAAAAAGTTTTCCCAAGGCCAAGGAAATGATGTCAAGGTCCTCTAGATAGCGGTGAATTTTATCCACAAAGTAAAGGTTTACCCACGAGTGTACCCAAATACCTTGGCAATAAAAATAATATTGGAAACATTGCCCCGTGTACAGCGAACGTCGCAAATTTAAAAATTTAAAAAATGTGCAATGTAGGTCTAGCTTATGCACGTGCTCGCTTATCAACGCGTCCAACTGAGCGTTTCCTAGTTATAATAGAATAAAGCATGTAGGATGTTATAAGTCGAAGAATTTGTTTAAAAATCGTAAAATTGCGATTTTCATGAGAAATAGTTTTTCGATTGCGCTCAAAAACGTGGCAGTTCTAAGTTCAGAGATTTCGAAGGCCTCCATAAAATTTCATCGCAATTGGAGTATCGGTTTAGCCGGAACCGTGTTAACAAACAAACAATAATACAAACAGAAAAAAGAAAGAAAAACATTTCGGAATTTTTTCTCTAATGTACCGGTAGTTAAATGGAATCTTCGCTTCGCTCGCTACGCTCATCCAACAAACTATAGATGCTATGGAAAATAAAGTAAAATAGGACTGGAAAACATTAGTTTAAAGTGAAAAAATAACGCTTTTTTACATCATGTTGTTATTTTTGGAAATTGTCATAGCCCAGCCCTTCAACTAGATCTTTAAAATACTCTAGAGAGATTAAAGTAATTTTAAATCAATTATATATTACTCTGTCCTCTTTTTTAGATCCTACACAAATTACACAACCACATGTTTTAGGTAGAAGGAAGAAAAAAAGAATGAATGTTCAGGTGGCAATTTGAATGATCATGAATTAATTCGGTTTTGTCATCAGGGTTGGTCTACTTGTGGTATACTGAACAATCGCTAAACTATAACATGGATTAATTAAGATTGTTTTTAGTTATAAGTAGCACATACATTAAGTTTTTACGCCTTTTTTTCAGTTTGACATTTCTCCAACTTTTTGTCTTTAACTCGTTTTTTTTTCGAAAATTGCAGATTGGCGTATATCTCTGGAGGCATGTTACTTGATTGTTCAAAGACAGGACATAATAATATGTTATCAGGTCCTCCCTAAATCCTGAACTTCTGCTGTGTAAAAACATGTTTTTAAAGTTTCAGACATCAAAAATTAATTAACCTTAAAAAATGTGCATACTTCAAGTAGCGCGCTACTCAACAACACCTCATAAATCCAAACTTTACACACCAAACTTTGTTTCCCAACTTGAGCTTGTAGTAAAAGCGCGGGTAAGTAGTATCCAAAAGAGGGAGCGAAGCTAATTAATCAACAGGTCGTCGATGAAGAATACAAAAGTGTAAGAATGTGTCAAACTTTGATCTTCTGGGTGGCTGTGCCGGGTTAGTTTTTACCACTTAAAAAAGGTTCACCGCTTGTTCACGCATTATGTGGGGGTGTCGAGTTCAGTGGCGTATCCAGGAATTCATAAAGGGGGGCTCCATAGATGTACCGAACCGAAGGCTAAGCGGGCAGGAATTTTTGTCTCCTCTTGGTCATTTTGGTGAAAATCTGTGCGTTTTAATAAATTACAATGACCAACTTTTTATCTACTACTAGGCCGCTTCGCGAACGCTTTTTTTAGTCGCGTTGATGGATGAGTTTTTTTGTAAGTTTTTAGTTTGCGTGGGATAACTTTAACTTTGCAAGTGCTTTTTGATTGCATTGTAGGTGGTTGTTGACAAGTTTCTATTGTTACTTGTTAATTGTTATTATAAACCTTTAAAAAAACTCATATTATAATCTTTATAGTTTATTCTATGGATTCTGGCTATTTTTTCAGTTTTTTTCTTTCAAAAAGCAATGCACCGCCATTACCTTAATGTCCATGTAAAATAAAATATGAACGTTGTAGCCTCACCCGTTTGGTCAGAATCAGCCCAAATGTCACGAAAATATCGCACTATAAATCGAAAAAATCGAATAAGTACGTTATTTATAAGAAACATTTCTTTGATTGTACCCAAAAACGCGGCAGGTCTAAGTTCAGAGATTTCGAAGGTCCCCTCCAATTTTCATCAAGATCGCATATGCCATTTCCCCGGTTGAGCGCGAGGGGTCAGGGAAATTGAAGTCTTCGATTCGCTCATCCAAAAATTCTGTTTTTACTGTCGAAAACACGATAATAAGTTTTACGTTTTTAATTGTTATTAAAAATAAATCATGAAAATCAAATCATTCACTCAAGATCTATTTACTGTTTTGAAAGGTTTGAAGGTTTATGGTTTATGGTCTAAGAAATGTTTTGCTACAACGTTTTGTTGTTTTGTTGTTGTGTGCTATGTTTTGCTAGTACGCGCGCTACCATTGGCCGGATTTATGAGAGCTCGCTTCTCATTGGCTGGGTTTAGTGTTTAGTGTTTAAGAGCTAAGAAGTTGAAATATTTTCATCTTCTTAAACCTTAGACCCGAAACCCTAAACCTTGGGAAAGCTTGTGAACGCGATAACGCATTGGGCATGTTTCATTGTGCACTTGCCTTTACAGGGCTCGATACGAATCGAAGAGGGATTCTCCGAAATCTTCGGTCGTTTCCGTAGTACTTCGTTGTGGTTCTCTGTGTTCCCGCTCTAGCGTCTAGCGCTCGCTGTAAGGTCACGCTCGCGGGGACCATCCACATCCATTCTTCTACAAATTCTCATCGTGCGCGGGTGTGTTTTGAGTGCAATGCTAGTGCAACAAGTGCAACAAGTGGCAGCAGCCCCTCCGAAGATGGCAATATCGGATTACGTGTGTTGTGGATATCGTAAGTAACGTTGACACTATTTAGATGGATGGATTTGAGAAATGAATGTGTAAATTTGTGTCTGAGAGAACATGCCTACCACATTACCGCCAAGCGTGAACCGTGAACGCCATTTTGGAGCATATCATGTGGGTACTCTTTCGGTTGGGGTCAGTCAACTTTTTAACGATGCGATTTTTGGGGAAAAGCGAAGGTTAGGGGGGGGGGGCAAGCGTGTATGTTTTAATACATAGCAATGGCGCCACGTTCTTGTCTCATTATTTCTGTCCTGTTATTTACGTGTTTTTCACTTATCTAATAAAATATACAACCCACTTTTACATTGTGTTTTATCTTCCACATTACCCAGTTCAAACATTGGTTTGCCCCGGTCGGGGCAAACTTTTACGACAACTGCTATGAATTTATAATAATATAATGATAATATTGTAAAACATACGCGCTTCGTGCCCCCCCCCCCCCCCCCCCGCCCCCGCCCCTAACCTATGCTTTTCCAAGTTGACTGACCCCAACCGAAAGAGAACCAAAATGATAGCAGTGAATATACCTTTCCGTGTGGCTTTGTCATGGGTGATGGGTGTGAGTGTGAGCTTGAAGTTGGGCTTTAGGAATTTCGTTTAATTTATTCGATGTCTCTTTTTGACACGATAGGCAATGAGAGGTGGGTGACTGATGACTCTCGGTATAGGGTTGCCTTTTCGGCAGGACAGTTCAGATATTCCATTTTTAAGTCCCGCGTCCCGCCCTAGGCGCTAATTCACCAAGCGGGACACAATTGTCCCACCTAGGTAGAAATTTGTATCGATGTCAGTGAAATTTTTTCTGGTTTTCTGGTTTTTGCACTACAAAAACGATAATATTTTCATTCATACGGTCCGGTATTTTTTTCTGAAACGCTCAGAATGCACTCTAAAAGACTAGTTTTTTTTTATTCGCCTGCGGTGCTAGTTTTGGGGGCAGATCCCCCCAAACCCCCGTGCTGTTTTTGCGTAGAAAGGATTTGTCCCTCTATCTTGAGTTTAAATTATGACAACCATACTCGGATATCAGCATCTTTGGATATCAGCCTTAGCCTTCTTGGCACAAAGGCCACTGGCGCGTGCATAACCATAACCATAACCATAACCATAACCATAACCATAACTACGCTGGCCGACCAGACAGGGAAACTACATTCGGATAAATGCTTATAGTAATAGCATGGAAATAGTTCTTCCACCTCCAAGAAAATAATTCGTTTTCTCACTCAGTATTTGTATTGATTTGTATAAAGATAAAAATGCAAAATCAAAATGTAGGCTGCCAGTCATGCAGCTGAAGTACGTTTTTTTTTGTTATTATGGGCCTACACTAATTATTTCGTTGTGCATTAAAAGTTAAAACATGCATATTGTACTAATTAAATACATTTTCAATTATCTTTTCTTGTATTTTATATTGCACTATCATTTTTTAAACACCCAGGATTTTATGACTACAAAATGTACACATTAAACTCATTTCTCATTAATATTTTCATGTCTGAAGGCTGTTTTCTGGGCATTGTACGCAAATATATCTTGATAACATTTCGCCTCCGGCGTCTGGGGCTTTGCCACTTTAGTTGTCCCGGTTTGTAACTTTCAAAATATTGTCACCTTATCATAGAAAGAGAAATTGGGAAACAACTGAAGAGAAGATGAGGCGGAAACGGGAGAAACTTGAAAGTACGGTGAAAGTAGGGACAAAGAGAACAAGTAGTGGTAGCGGTACAACGACATGAAAAACGGTAATACTGCACTTTTTGAACACGGTTTGCCGCTTTGCACAGTTGTAGGGGTGACCAAAAGTAATATTTAAGGATGTGGAGGCACTCGAAATTTCCATTAGAATTCAAAATGGCGGCCATTTTTCAAAACGATGTCCTCAGATACAAAAACTTTTTTGATGTGTCTAATAAATCATGTTTAGTATCGTTTTCGTATATTTCCGACTCGAAAAACACGAAAATAATGTCAAAATAAAAATTCGGATGAAATTCTAGAAGTTAAACATCTATTTAGTAGTATTTTCAAGAAAATCTTCTTAGATTGGGTCCAACGTAGAAACTCCTTTACAATACCCCTGTAATTGCTTCTAACATTAAATTATTATGATTATAATGTTTAATTTAAAACCGAAATTCATTTTTTTACTTATTGGCCAGTCTTTGCTGCGGCAACCAGAGGTGTTCAACAGGTGGTTGATGATTATTGTGCTGATTAATATGCTGCTCTTTTTTAACACGGTTTGGCACTTGGCTCAGTTGAAGCTGGTACCCAAAGATTTTTTTAAGATGTGGAGGCAATAAAAATTCCCTTCGAATCCAAGATGGCGGCGATTTTTGGAATGTTGACCTTAGTAACAAAATTCTTGCAGTTTTTCAAATTCATCAGTGTTTAAAGAGTCATTTTCGTATGTAAGTGACTCTCGGAATACAAATATTACTTCAATATTAAAGTAAAATAACAAAAAATTGAGAAACTGAGTATTTTGTAAAATTTAACTCAATACTGGAGTTTACTTGGCCTGTGTTTACTTTGTGACGTTGTTAAGAGGAGTCGCTGAGGCTGGCTCGGAGACGAGTTTCAGAACTCAGTTTTCTTTTTTTTCGTTATTTCGGGTAAACGGTTAATTACGTCGGTATAATATTTCACACGAACTTTTATAAAGAATCAATCTATGAGATCCAGTACGCGTATTCCTAGATTAATTCATTAAATTTGAATACACAAATCGTAAAATCTCCGTAATTTACTCAATTTTGGTGAACTTCGGGAATTTATTACAAGTGTACAGATTATTTTAACGCATATTTGAATACTGGATATCAACGATTAAATCAATGTGAACTAGCAGGTTAATTTGGTTTCATCGAAATATAAACGGTTTGGTGATAATTTCTAGAATTGAAATCTATGTTTTGGATTTCCCATTTTTTTTCGCGTTTTGGATTTATGTCTCGCAATGGACCTTTTCGGCTCATTATTTGCAACCAAGTGTGGATATCTACATAAGATTCATCAACATGCATGCAAAATTTGGTAATGTATTACCAACCGTCCAGCATAAATCATCAACACCTGCAGGGACGCCAACTTTTCAGAACGACTGTGGGTGCTCAAAACTTAGACAAACTATGGGGTAGAGCAGTGGCGGCTCTGGGGTAGTTTTATTGGTGAGGCGTAATTAATATCCCGGAGGTAGTATATATGGGGTCCACACGGGGGGTTCGGGGGGCAAAACCCCCAACAATAGCGCCGCGGGCGAAAATTTTGAAAATCAGGTTTTCAGAGTGCGTTTGGTGCGTTTTAGAAAAAAAGTTGTGGGCTGAATGCATTACCAAAATAATGTAGTTTTTGTGCAGTCAAAACTGGAAACCCACCAAAAAGAAGTGAGTCACTGAGGTGATAGATTATATTACATCCCCGCTAGTGGTTGGCACTGGGGGCTTTGCGGTAGTTTCGAATCAGCCCTACTACAATTGTTTGTCACATTGAAAAAATAAATATAGCATATATACCATTCAATTCCGTATGTGTGTGGATGCGCAGAAGAACTACCGTTTGTGATGATGATTTGTGTGGGTGCACAGCTCCTACACAAATCTATCTCGTGGGTGCTTTGGCCTCCCTGCACCCACGGAGCTGGCGCCTATGAACACCTGAGTGCGCGCATTTGAGTTGGGCCATGCAAGCTCAGCAAATTTTAGTCCAATGGCCACTTAAAAATGGTAGTTATAACCTGTTCAAAGAATCTCTCAAACGCATAGTTCCTTGGTTTCTTGTTTTTTATCACACACATTACTCTCGCTGATTGACAATTTATTCCCGCACAAGATGAAACCCCAAGTATTCTTCGACAACATGAGCAATACTCAGCATACCATACTATGTTTAGGGAAGACACTTGCGCTCAGATTTCAGATTCAGATTTAGCACGATTTTATTCAACTTCATTGATACAGATAATACATAACATAGAAAACAAACATTGATTTACATGATATGAAGGTGAATGCCCACATGAGAGAGGCTTGTGTGTAGGCGCATAATATTTTGTGGCAATTCAGGTTTAGATGGCAGATGACGTTGAATCTTAGTATGTATACCTAATTATGTAGTATTCAATCAAAGTTTATAAATGTATGTGTATAAATAAAGTATATAATGTATAAAATATGTATAAATGGTACCACTATAGTGGGTATTTCGTAAGCTAGGTACTTATATTTATAAAGTGGATTCTTAATGTTACATTTTAACATTATTTTATTATTATTGATTCAATCATAGCAGTTGTCGACTCAAAGACAGTTTTCTAGAATTTGGTAATACGTTCTTGGAATTAAGCGAAGATCTTATAGTAATTGACAGCCGGGTGTTAGTGAGCAGGGAAGGTGTTGACACATTAAACTCTCTTGTAGATGATGGCATCAATCTGTATAAGGTTGTAAGAGAGATCCTATATAGTTGATAACTACTTTTCAACCCTTAAAGACAGTGAACAAAACGATCTTCACGGCTAAACTAAAAATTACGTCTGCAGGCAACAAGAATAAGAAGTGTGATGACTAATGAGCAGCTTTTCTCTTAACTATTCATTGCAAGTCAGCACAGCGAAATTGAATTAGATGACTTTTTTCCGCACGAAAATCAGGCTTGTCCCCCTTCGATTTCAGCAAATGGTGAGCTGCGCATAGGTAACAAAGGCAAACTGACCATTAGCTCTCATAGATTTTCACGCATTCACTGATTGTGACACAGTGTCTGCTTTTAATTCCAAAGGCAAGCGTTCTGCCAAGAGAGCAATGTGTGAAGTTAGTGAAGAACGGGGCATAGAAGTAATAAATTGCTTTAAACAGAAAATCTTAAATACCTATCTTCTTTACTAAATATACCTATCAATTAAGCTTAGTCGATTTGTGATAATAGCAGGAGTGAATTTGTAAACTGTGCGTATCATTAATATTTTGAGCTCAAATTCGTGTTCTCTGGCTCAAATTCATATGGACTTGACACCAAACATGATATTATTCGTCGTTTTGAGCAAAATTTTGTGTTCAAAGGTCATTTCCAAAAATCGCCGCCATCTTGGATTCGAAGGGAATTTTTACTGCCTCCACATCTTAAAAAAAATCTTTTGGGTACCAGCTTCAACTGAGCCAAGTGCCAAACCGCGTTAAAAAAAGAGCAGCATATTAATCAGCACAATAATCATTAACCACCTGTTGAGCACCTCTGGTTGCCGCAGCAATGACTGGCCAAAAAGTAAAAAAATGAATGTCGGTTTTAAATTTAAAAATTCAAATCATAATAATTATTTGTTAGAAGCATTTACAGAGGTAGGGTAGGCCTAAAGGAGTTTCTATGTCGGACCCAATCTATGAAGATTTTCTTGAAAGTACTACAAAATAGATATTAAACTTCTAGAATTTCACCCGGATTTTTATTTTGACATTATTTTCGTGTTATTCGAGTCGGAAATATACGAAAACGATACCAAACATGATTTATTAGACACATCAAAAGAATTTTTGTATCTGAGAACATCGTTTTGGAAAATGGCCGCCATTTTGAATTCTAAGGGAAATTTCGAGTGCCTCCACATCTTAAAAAATAACTTTTGGTCCCACCTACAACTGTGTAAAGTGGCAAACCGTGTTCAAAAAGTGCAGTATTATTTTGCGTACCGCTACCACTAAAGGGAAGATAAATCAACCCGCCACCAATCAAATGATCGACAGCAGTCAACTTAACAACAACAACTACTAACTACTACTACTACCACTACGATAGCAATGGCGTGTTTTTAGGAATTTGTAACGGGAGTAGGGTTTATAACAATGGATTCATACAATAATATAAAATGATACATATTATTTACAGAACCTCTGGAGGGGGGGCATAAACGTGAAGATTTCATTTCTCTCTGAGATTTTTTCTCGTGTGTCGCGCTCCATTGAAATACGTGTATAATTTTATAAAACTTACATTTTTAATCAAAATACATCAAAAGAGTTCCTTCAATGGAAATATCTTCAGTCGTCACTGCTTCATAGCTTCAGTACTACTTGAACAACTTAAAACAAATACCATTTAATGTATTTTTTTGCACTGAATTCAAAACACTCACTATTATAAAATTAAAGGGTTTTCAGTAACAAAAGTGCACATTTCAACAAACATTGTTGATGTATTGGTCTAATATAATTGCGTCAAGTTATTTCATCAAGGTGAATAAAGAGCAAAACTGAATAAGTGCGTTTACTTGTTGTTTTGGTTGATTGACGTCACAACGCTAGCGCTAAGCATCATATTGTTGGTACAATTGCAACAGTCTATGCCTGTCTGTATGTCTGTCTGTCTGTCTGTCTGTCTGTCGTCCTGTCTGTCTGTCTGTCTGTCTATTTGTCTGTCTGTCCTTCTGCCTGTCTGTATGTATGTGTGTCTATCCGTCTATTTGTCTGTCTGTCTGTCCTTCTGCCTGCCTGTCTGTCTGTCGTCTTTGGTTTTGATTGGATATTATGCAACTTATCTAATCGTGACAAAGGGTGGGACGCTGGGGGACAAGGGGTGGACAGGCCTGTGCTGGTCAGAACCAGCCACAAGCGTATAGGGAGGGCAGAGGTTCCCCCACGTCGTGGTCGTCTCCGTCTGTGTCATCATCTGTCCGTGTTGTCATTGTCGTCACCGTCGGGGAGGTAGTCAAAGGGAAGGGGAAAGTTCTCCGACGACGACCCAGAGCTCGCCATTAGTTTCAGGGAGAAAAACTCCCCTAATCACGGGCCAAACCACGAGAAGGTTGCGAGTTGGAATTTGATGGCTGGTATACGATGAACGACGATGAAACTTCCGGCTTTAGAATCTTTAGATCGTCTTGCAATTCGACGCACAAATTAATAGCCTACTAGCTACCGCGTGAGCATCCATTGCATGACCGTCCGAATTAGCTTGCTGATATAAAGTTCTGAAAGCGAGTTTATTTCTACATTCGGCGACTTCTTTGTCTTCGTGCTCGTGTTCAACAATCGCCTGCGTCGTCGGAAACTTTCGGCAAATGTAATTTGGAAAGACTAGCTACAATTCACTCAACCCTCTCACATTACTACTGCGTTTTACTTTGATTGTTATCCGACACCTAAAGTGGACTTCGGCAAACACTTCATCAAAACGACGCGACGCTTCCACCTGCAAAGCGTGGCGTTTGTTAGAAATCTTTCTACACGTCTTTGTAAAAGTGATATTTGAGAGCAGCTGTTTTGAATGTTCTCGTCATTGTTGAAACCTCGGCGTAAATGCGTAATATCATGTCAATACGCAGTGACGTTGTTACCCCGGCTGAATCTTGAACCAAACCAAGTACACTCTTGACTTCTTAATAACTTCCGGAATCCATGCAGATGCATCATCAGATCGAGATGAAACTTGAAAATGGGTCAGTCGAGGTAAATGCCCACCGATTAAAGCAAGTTGCAGGTTTCTCTATCTTATGGTTTCGCGTCGACAACAGTGGTGCCGGAAGAGGATCAATATGAAATTTCTATGACACTGGCCATGAAATAATTACTATTGTTGCGGAAAAAGTATGTATCCACTTTCCTGGCACAATGGGCATAGTTCCAGACTCCCAGAAAACTTTTGATTTTAAGATTGTAAATGGTGGCATTTTACCTCGCATTTTACTAGATCTTAGCATGCTTTTGTTGATAATTATTAATTAATAACACTGTGAACCCCCCCACAACCCCTCCACGGCTCCGGCATGGTGGAGCTGGAAGCGCACACCTAGATTCTAGATTCTAGATAATTACGTGATGCACTTGGGCACCAACAGCTTTTTGGGAATTTTTAAATATAGACTGCCGCGGGTCTTCGAGGGGAACAAGCTCCTTTGGTGTGTGGAACTTACAATGCCCTTGCAACTTAAAAAGTCACTATATTTTGTGGGGACAAGGAACAAATTTACTTATAACCAGGGGCCGATCCAGGACCTTAATAAGTGGAACTTCTTCGGTTGGGGGGGGGGGGGGGGAGGTCTAAAATAAAAACATGTTTTTGCTGTTTTATTAACAAACAAAAACACAAAACCATTGGAGTATTTTAGTGAAAACATGATTTTATTTTGGAATTCCTCCCCCCCCCCCCCCCCCAACCGAAGAAGTTCACTAGTAAAGTGGGGGCAATCGAGTTTGCGTCCTTTAAAGGAAGGAAGTTTTGTCCAAAACGTGTTTTAAACGGATTTACTATACAGTTTGGTATGTTATGACCAAAGTGAAGATTCCATTACACTACACTGGGGAAAAAAAATCCGGAATGTTTTTCTTTTTTTCTCTCTCTGTTTGTATTATTGTAGCCCGGGCCTTTGTTTGTAAACACGTTTCCGGCTAAACCGATACTCCAATTGCAATGAAATTTTATGGAGGCCTTCGAAATCTCTGAACTTAGAACTGTCACGTTATAGAGCGCAATCGAAAAATTATTTCTCATTAAAATCGCAATTTTACGATTTTTTTTCGACTTATACCTACATGCTTTATCCGATTGTAATGATTTTTTCACAGAACCTTAATTTTATTAATTTATATATTCGAAAGAAATTTGAGCGCAATCGAAAAATTATTTCTCATGAAAATCGCAATTTTACGATTTTTTTCATTTTGTAAAATTACCTCGACTTAGTAGGCCTAATGATTTTTTCACAGAACAACAGAAAATATGCATACCACAATGGCATCTCAGTACACCAATTACGCTCATCCAACAACGCGCCTGAAAAAGCGTTTGCGAAGCTTCCTAGCAGCCCTAGGCTATAGAATAAAATGTAACCTTAACAATCATTGCCTCTTCCTACCGTTTGGATCCGCCACGTTCGTAATCACCCCTAATTCTGAAGTAAAAAATTGAAATAGGTAAAAACACTGTCGTGAGACCTTCCATAAATTATGTTGCACAATTGCTTTTTTCTATGTGTGACAGAAATGGGAGAGGGGCTCGTTGGTCTTGTGGTTAGCGTATCTGCTTCCAATGCAGAAGGTCCAGGGTTCGATTCCCGCTATAATAAGAAGTTTTTTAACTTCTGATTTGGACTTAAGCCCATCGGCATCAGTTTTTGTCTTAAGAGTTTTGTAAACGGTAACTTTGGAGCCGTTCTAGCAACGAAGCACATAATAAATTCAGAGTTGTTCTGAATCGGCCTTGTTGATTCTGGCGTTGATCCGCGGGTGTTCGCACTGTCCATACCACTGATTGCTATATTTCCTATTAAAATATATCGATCTTTGGTTGGTTATCGCTCACTCGTCGATTGCGTCGGGGCCTACAGGGTTGGTTTGGCCCCTTTGGTTTAATGTCCCCCACTGAAAATCAGTTGTATAACTGAGTGGGTAGACTCTAAATACAATTTATTATTTATTTATTTATTTATTTATTTATTTATTTATTTATTTATTTATGTGATATCCTAACAAGCACGTACTGCATATTATCATATCTTATTTTTGCGGATGTAAAAAACTGTTTTCGTCATTCTCTCTGTGTCAAAATAATTAAAGTACATTTTATCTAGATGTGACTGATTTCTTTGAAGATTTTTACACCAGAAAATGGTTTATGGCGACAGTGCGGGGGGGGGGGGGTATTTATTAAAATGGGTGGGTGTGGTCAAATTTGGTTAAAAATTGGAGGACAGACCTTATTTGAGTATAGGACTCGGAAATACAATATTAAAAATAGCCTGCTGTTTGGGACTGGAAGAATTGATCCTATTACGTATTAATTTAAAATTTAATTTTTAAGCGTAATTTTTGCGAATGTTTATAAAAAAATATATTGATGGATGTGGGCCTAGTTCTATCTTTTGACAAATCAAATTAATTTTTCGAAGTTCCTTGTTTTGATGAACTTCCCAATCAATACAATACAATACAATTCATTTATTTAGCTTCATCAGCTATTCCACACATTACAATACAATACATTTCATACATTACATTTATTTCTAGTAACTCTTTCTAATTGTACGGTTGGTAAACAAATACATATGTTATACATTCAGATTTAAATTTTAACAAGTTTTTTTGGTTATATTTTTTTTATACTTTTAGGCAATTTATCAAACATTCTTAATCCAGCATAAAATATTGATTTTTGAGTTGCAATTTTGTTCACATATTTAACATTAAAATTATTTATTGACCTTGTTTTATGTTACATACATTATTATTATTATATGATTTGAATTCGTTAAAATATGCTGGCAAACAATCATTTTTTAGTTTAAATATAAATACCAAAATATCGTAATGAAGCTTCTGTCTGACACACATCCAATTCAATGTTCTTAGCATAGTTTTTATACTTGTATACCTATTACACTTTAATATTACTCTCATAGCTTTATTTTGCAAACATTGCAAATAATAACATAATAATAACATGCATCTATAGCCTACTATTGTGTTTAATGTTCCCAATACTGAATGCAGCCAACTTCAGAACTGTTGAGCATGTTTCGCGATAGCAGCTCTGAGTCTGACGTCATCTGAAACTATCGTATTGCATCGTTTAGACTTTAAGAGTGTCACGTGATCGGTTTGGCACGAAGGATTGCATACACGGGGAATCACCGGTTTCGTAGTGTGGTATAGCCTAATCAATCGTCGAGAGTTGAAGTAGGTTGTCCGGCCACTAGTACTCCGTGTCATTCTGTGTTAAAGCAATTAAACAGGTAAGCAAGGTAGGCTATTCGGCATTTAACTATTTTCAGCTGCTAGTCCTACATCGATTTTATTTATTATAACGTCTTGTTAAGCGTTTCTCGATAATATTGCAAGATTAGGTACTACGTGTCTACGTATGTATATTCACATTTGATAATTATACCGTACCGTACATACAGAATTGTTTCCGTAAATGCATTGTGAACTGGAACTGGAACGTTGTTATTTATTTCGTTCAATTTTTGATGGCGCAATAATTTTGTTCGTGTGATAACAGTGTAAGGCTGTTGTTGTTTTTTCGTGCTATTGTAGGATGGAATGGAACATGAGTTTTCTCTTATGGGGGACAAAAAAAAATGAAATTAAAATCATAGTTAAATAATCGGTAGCTAGTAATTAACAGAACACCAGTAAATAACTTCCATACTTCTACGTGGAAGTAAGAGTAGAAAGGAGTACGCGTGGGTTGGGCTACTGCAGAGCAGACGAACAGCCCAATCGACCTTGCTCTCAACAGGTTGATACACTAGTTGTGTTGTGATTGGTTGATTGTATTAACGTATGAATTCAAAGCAGTTTAATAGCACTTTGCCATTACC
>JAMZAV010006488.1:0-33560 GCA_024449915.1 Sweltsa coloradensis
GTGTAGGGCCTACATATCCTGGATATCCGATGCTAAATTGGCTCAAATAAATGCTAAATATAACAAATTACGTTCACGCTTCATACAGATTCGAGATGATGAGTGAATTAGGTGAGGATTATATAATTACAAGTCTGACCATGCAGAGATCTGTCGTTTTTCGGGATCAACTTCGACATTTTTCAACACGACGACTGAAGGGTGTGCCCGCGGTGCCTCTGAGCCCACACGCAAAGCGTCGAATGTGGCCGCCATTTTATATTGTTATTTTAGTCAACATTCGTAATATTATTTTTTAAAGTAAATCAAACTAAATTATTTTTTGTGTACATGGAATAACTATGAGCCGTGCCAATCTTCAGTCAGTAAAAAAGATAATATTTCTACAAATGTGTGAGCTACCGCGAAAACGCTCACCGGTCTCGGCAGGTGCCCACGCTTGCATGCAGGCAGCCCCTTTGTTTGCCCTACGCGGCTCTTTAGTGCGAGTGATAACACATATCTTATCACAGACACACGGCGGCGCTTTGGCGGCCTCTGTTTGACGGAGATTGCAGCACAATGCCACCTCCCTGTGTCGGCTCACACTCACACGGTTGCGGATAAATAAAGGAGGGGAATGCAATCGCAGACTTAGGTAGGGATTTAAATTTTAATACACATCGTATAAAAGCCACTGTGCAAAGCTACTGGGCTTCCGAATCGTCAGGCACTTTTTTGTAATTCCTCAGAGATCATACGACTCCTTATATCAATGAAAGTAAAATTAATAAACAAACACTATGGTTATCCTAATCATACATACATAGGTGTACATAGTTGTCGTCAGAATAATATAGGTAGGCATACTGCGTTAAAACTTAAAACTATACCTACAAATTGTAATAGAGGTAAACATGAAAATAATGTGTAATTTATTAAATGAGTTTAGTATAGGCCTAGGCATGAATAGTATATTACAGGTTGGGGGAGTTTTTCGAAGTATTCATACCCTTAATGGCGCCTCCCCTACAAACATGGGAGGGGACAAGACGTGATTAATAATGTGTCAAACCGTCTTACCTGAATTTGTTCCGGGGTCGTTATTGTTATTATTGTTGATGGGGGCAGCCTGATTGTTGTTGACGTTCGTCGTGTTGTTATTGTTTTCCGTGTTGTTCGCCTTCTCTAGCACCTCGTGGTCTTCTTTACAGAAGAGCCCGTCCTCTCTGGAACCAAGAAGAAGATACCATGTTATTGTTATACCCCAGGGCTGGTCGAACAAAACAACACGGTCATTAAGCCACACTTCCTTTATTATCAATGTGTTTTATTCATATTTATTCATTTATTCATTCGATCTTTCTTTCTTCATTCATTCATTCTTTCTTTCTTTCTTTCTTTCTTTCATTCATTCATTCATTCGATTGTTTATTTATTTATTGTATATTTTGTGGTAAGATTATGCCTGACTAACTCCTGACCTATATGGTTTATATTTAGAGGTAAGAACCTTTAGGAAATCCAAGACCAAGTCCTGATAATAGCAGAGTTATAGGAGAAGAAACAGGGGTACTGCTTGGTGTATCGTTATTAAATCGTTGTGAGCATTTAAAAACTATCACGACACGTATCCATCCAACCTGTATCGAAGTCTTAGGAATACCACCCTGTATAATATCAAGATGTCCCAATGTGAGCTGAATGCAGTATTTTTTAAATGCAATACACACACACACACACACCCACAAAACAGTGCTTTATGTAAACTATGTGTGTTTGCATGTATATATAGTGTTCAGGTATCGTATGACTAAAAAGCCTTTGTGTGCCTATGTATCTAATAAAAGGAAAAATAATCTATGACTATCGGTTATACACAAAATGCTGTAAATGAGAGCAAAAAATTGCAAGTAGTCATTACGGTTCAATTTTAGATTTGTTGCATAGGCCTTAGACTACTTTTGACAATATGGCCAAGAACTCAGATTTGAATCGTTTAGTTGTAAATTGTGGCTTTACCAGTGGAGTTTAGTAAATTTTTTCACAAGACATCACAGTTTCAAAACATTATTGTTTGAAGCAACTAGTTTAGTTAGCGTGCTTGTCCATAAAAAGTTGTCTTAAAGTTGATTGAGCAAACTTCGCAAATTGTTTTGTTCATATATAGTACTCATATAACGTTTAATGAAGAAAGGTATACTAAATAGTAAATACTGTGTGAGCAAAACGACAAAAGCTTAGAACAGGGACATAAAAAAAGTTAAATCATTTGTATAATAATTATTACACGTGTAGAAACAAAAGCATTTGGTATACTAGTGAATATTGTTTGCAGGACCATTTATACAGCTTTAAATGGAGAATGCACAGTGGGTATTCGTTGTTGTGCCAAAATGTATTGTATTGGTTTCTATGTCACTGATATAGAATAATGGAATTTATATGGAGGTCGTATATTATGGGTAGATGCAGTAAAACAATGTTATCTCTTGGCGAGCTACCTTTTCTAATTACATTCAATAGAAATCATTTGATTGATAAAATCTAGGTGTTAACTAGAAGAATGTCGAGTAGATTGCATTTAAGTGGAATGTAGAAGTAATACAAGTGGAGTAATCAAACAAACTATACTGCATCTAGATAGCTGAGAGAGGATAAACTGATTGTACTACACCACAAAACACGTAAAAACAATGTAATTATTTCAATGTTTACAAAAATAATTTTTATAAGTAGGGGGATATATAAATGTGTGATGTACACAGTTAAATTCTTATTTATAATATCTGAATTGTAAAACGTAATGCAAGAATTTTCATTTTGCATCAAGATGGCATGTTGGCGAGATTTTTCACTCACAAAACATGTTTAAAAGTGTCGTGTAGAATGTTAGCAACAAGAAACTCACCTGAGCGCAAACTCGTCCCCAGGAATCAACTGTCTCGCGCATGCGCAGCACCTGAAGCACTCTATGTGATAGATTTTCGTTTTCGCTCTCATAACAAAGTCGTTTTTACTGAAGCTAAGTCCGCATTTGTCGCACTTGGTTCCGAACAGTCTGCAACAATACAAAAGAACCTTGAAAACACACTTCCTTTTACACAACATCAAAACACGAGTATGTTTACCGTACTATCAACAGCAGGAAGCTATAGGTCCTAATGGCGTCGGCTCGGAAATACAAAGGAAGTACAATTGCAGAAATAGATGAGGCATTATATTTAAATTATATAAATTATTATAATCAAACATATTTCAGGTGTTTTTTGTCTTTCGTATTTTACGTGTTACCACGTCACATTAAACCCACATGCAACATAACAATAATGTATGTTTGACAAAATGTGTTCAAAAATGCTATCCGCAGCAATAGATTTTAAAATGTCGGGATACAATTTCCATTGCAGTTATTTACATATTATGCGACATGCACAAAGATTTTGATGTGAACGTCCAAAGTTCCACAAGTAATTTCATTATTTTTAAATCCCCCACCATTTGTGTATATGTATAATTCGGATCTTCGGAACCGATTGGTGTTTTTTATTAAATGAGCGAAGCGAAGACTTCAATTTCACCGACCCCCCAAAAAATTTAGCTCGGGTGTTTTTTTGTAATTTGTGTTATTTTGTGTTTTTCTTTGTTTTCTGTCTGTTTGTTCGCTCTCTACCGGGGAAACGGAATATGCGATCTTGCTAAAAATTTGAGGGTACCTTCGAATCTCCCGAACTTAGACTTGCTACGTTTTTGGGTACAATCGAAGAAATAATTCTCATGTATATAGTACTTTTACGATTTTTTTCGATTTTTAGTGCGATATTTTCGTGACATTTGGGCCGATTCTGACCAAACGGGTGGGGCTACAACGTTCATATTTCCCATGGACATTAAGGTAATGGTGATGTATTGCTTTCTGAAAGAAAAAGTTGAAAAAAGTTAGCCAGAATCCATAGAATAAAGGTTTTAATATGAGTTTTTTTAGGTTTATTATAACAATTAACAAGTAACAATAGAAACTTGACAACAATCACCTACAATTGCATTAAAAAAGCACTTGCAAAGGAAATGTGGTCCTACGCAAACTAAAAACTTACAAAAAAGCTCATCCATCAACGCGGTGGACTTAAGCGTTTTCCTAGTAGGTCTACGGGCTCCTGAACGTGGCATCGGTGTTAAAAAAAAGGGTGTGAAACATTTACATTTTATACCATGTAGTATTAGTGTCAAATTGTTATCTAGTGGCCAGGGGCGGCTCGTGGGCTCAGATTGTGGAGGTGCACAAATGCAAATATTACTCCGCATAACGAGGTGGCGCGGAATAGCTGGGGTCTGGGGCGAAGCCCCAGCCGCCGGAGGCACTTTCGCCGAAGGCGAAAAATTTTTTGGGACCTGCATTATGTTTGATGGCCTGAAACGTGATTTCAGGGAGTATCTTGCCCTCAAAATGGTAAACCAGAACGCAATTGTTACAATGAAAACTCCTTATGAGACGCGAGTTCGATCCCCTGTCCGTGTGTTCTGCCGGCTTTAGACTTCGCCAAATTCCTTTTATGTTTACCGACATGCTGTTTTATAGTAATATACTACAATATTCAGGTGGTCACAGATAAAATTCCCTCTACCGATAAAACAAGTTTTAAAAGTAAAATAATACTATGTAAAATTGTAAAATTTCATACCCAAAGATTTTCTCTCCCATCTCCATTTCGTCGACCCGCGCCCTGCTCACCACTCAATGTTCATTGTTTTAAAACAAAATCCATACACCTACACGGCACTGATGAACACAACACACGACAACACACAACACACGACATTACAAGAAAACACAGGTTACCGTTGTGAATATAAGCTGGCGACTGACAGACCTCCACCCCACCCCCTCCCTTCGATGGCTGGCCGGCCGGCCAGCCGCAGGCGGAGGCCTCTACGCTGGTGCGAACATTTGCTAGTAAAACCACGTTAAAAAAAACAGGTAGTTTTCAAATCTAAAGCATGGCTCTTATGGGAGTATGGTAAGAATGTCTCCGCACAAGGAAAGTGTTGAGATTCGAGCCGAGTTCCGAGTATGAATGGATTGCTAGCGACGGTCGGTGAAAAGCGGACTGCAGAATTACTACTGCCGAATATGCATGTTCTGGCCCAGCCATGAAAAAATATTAATTGAAAATTGAAATTGAAAAAATGGGAATTGGAATTGGAAATTGAGATTGGATTTGAAATTTATTTATTTTGTCGCAAATATTTGGGGTGCGCGTGCGTATGTGCGCATAGCCGAGCCCCCCCTGCTAGTGGCAAAACATTCCCTATTAAAGGCTGCCGAAATCGTTTTACTGCCCGAAATTTGGGGCCAACTGTAAAAACATCGTCTTTTGTTTAAGGTACTTGATATAAATACCTCGTTTTAAATCATCGTAAATTAAACATTACCCCATTTTTTTTATAAGTGTGGGGGTTTTTTTTTTGGTTTCCCTTTTTCAAATTTCCCGTTCCCTCGACATAAAAGTTTTGGGTTTCCCCCAAGTTTTACGAGCCTGTTACTTATGTTTTCAGCAGAGGCAAAAACCCCTGCCTAGCATTGAATAGGGGTTTATAAAAGAACAAAAACAATAAGTGTTTTTATCATCTCATAACGCACCCTCAACCATTTTACGTGAGGTTTAGAGAAAATTTGATCCCAAATTTGTGTTTTTGCCCGATGTTGTTGTTTGGGTGGTACTCAGAACTTTAGGATCATTGGTTTCCAAAAAAAAGGGGTTTTTGTTTTTTTTTTAATTCCCCCCCCTTTCCGGGAGACGCCCCTCAACGGGGTATAGTATAAGGGATGGGGGAAAACCCTTTTGTGCCCCTTGTTTGTTTTCCGGGTTCACCTTAAATGTGGGGAAAAAAAAATATTTTCACTAAGATTGGAAAAACTTTTTAGAATGCTAAATGGGGGAAAGGCATGTAAAAACCCCAATACCTGACCGACCTATCACATCCGGGAAAATAAACTAAAAAAAAATCAAGGAACTGAAACCCCATCAACGCGTCGTGTACAGGGATGGGGTTTTTTTCATAAAACTGCCAATATTTTATTTATGAAATTTAAAAGGGTTTCGGTTAAAAAGAAATACAACCTATTTACGAAATCAACTTTCCCTGTCTCGCAAGGTTTTTCCGGGGACATGATTTTATATTATCTAAAAAACGAAATTGAAATAGGGTTTGTTTGGGTTATCGTGTACAATTGTTTTTTATTTTGTATTTAAATTTTTAGAATGAAAAATTAATATGGGGCATGTTTTTAAATTTTTTTTTTTCCCCCATGCCTTCATGCAATCTATCCAATATTGTATACCCTTTTCATACAAAGGGTACGAATTCTACTTTTTAAAAATGACACCGGGTTTTGTGAAACGATTTTTATATTGAAAGGGCAAAAAACACCCTATAAACGGTTATGTGAGGGGATATACAGCCCTCATGGGGCAGGGAACCATTGGCTCCCCCCCTTGACAAGGTAAGGGGGTTTAAACCTCCCACCGCATTTAAGTCAGTCCAACACCACATGAATGCTGTCGTCACTGGAAAAATCTTTTTTTAAACACACTTTGGGGTGAGGGGTTTTAAAGCAACTGCTATCTTGAATAACGAACGAAGTCTCCCCAAATGCTCTCTCAACCCGGGGGGCGTCCAAAGTTTTGGAAATTTTGCTTTCTCAAACCCAAAATGTTCCTCAAATTTTTGAAAAATCCTCGGGGAAAAACCCAAAAAGTTTTAAACCATTCAAAAATTGTTTTTTAATTAGCAGAAAAAGCGTTGTCAATTTTTAAATTTACGAACATTTTTAATTTAGTAACTACACAAAAACATGCGCTATATTCCAAGAGGCAAAAAAAAACAATTTAAATCAATTAAAAATAATTTAATTACAAGATAAACTATGTTTTGGGATTAAAAACAAAAAAACAAATGATAAAACGGCTAAAATAAATTCAGTGCCGGGTTACTAATGGGGTACACAGGTATATTTAAAGGGGTATTCCCCCCCTAAACTAAAAAAAAAAATTCATTCGGCTAACGGGTTTTTGGTTTTTAGAAATAACAAAAAAAAATGTTGGGTCCACCTTGACCGGGGAAAAAAATTTTTGTCGACAAAAGTAATTTTCAAAACTAGGTCCCATCGGAAAAATCTAAACATAAAAAAATTTAACGGGGAAATGATTTTTAAATGCCCCGTGACCTTGGGGGTTTTTGACCCGAAAAAAAAAAGGGCCCCTTTTTGGGACGTACCGCCCGCCTTTTCCCCTTTTAAATTTCCTGTATTTTTGTTTTAAAATTTTGGGGGGTTTCGTCAAAATTTTTGTTCCCAAAAAGGGGGTTTGTGTTTTTGGGAAAATGAAAATTTTGCGTATTTAAAGTGTATATTTGGTGCCTATTTTTAAAAGGCCGATGTAAAAAAGGGGCAAATTTGGGTTGGATGATCTCTAGTATCTTTTGGCAAAAAAGGGAAGAAAGCTAAAGCCGATTTAAAAAATTTTCCCCCAAAACGCCCAATTTTCCCCCAATTTTCATGACCAAAAAAAATTTAAAAAAATTCAAAAACCCACGGGGTTACAAAAATAAAATTTTTTAAAACGGTCTTTTAGTGTATTTTTAAGCTTTTAATTTTATGGGGTAAAAAAAATTTTAAATTGAGGTAATCCCCCCTTTTAAAAATTGGAAAATCGAACGCTTTAAAAACGCAAAACAAAAAAGTCGGGGAAACTTTTCCATAGGGGAATTTCTAAAGCCCGCGAGTTACCCTTCTCAAACGAAACAAAGAATATTCTCGTAAAAATTCGCAATACTTTGATATTTTTTGGCAACTTTTTTTCCCTGGGGAAATATCCGATTCCTCGTTGCAGAGTCTCGACTGACAATGTGCGCAAATACAACATTGGCGAAACGATTTTCTAAACCCGCTCGCATCGCCGGAAAAAAATCTCGACAACATGTGTCCCGTTTAAATTCCAAAGTCAACATTATGATGGCTGTGCTCCCAGCGGGCCTTTTCTTTGTACGCGGGGTGGGGGGGTCGTTTGCTTGGGGGGGTCCCCGCCCCGGGGGGGGTCCGCGGCCCCCGAACCCCCTCCTGCCGGTAAACGGGATGCAAAACGTCGGTCGCCCGCGTACTCCAAGTCTAAAACCCGCCTCGCGTAAAAACTCAAACCGTCTCTATATTTTTAAGTTTGTGTTTTACATGCAAAGGGCTTTCCCCCCATTTACTCAATATAACAATAATAAAAGGGGATAAATTTTTTGGAAAGTTTCACGCACAAAAAGGGTTTAAATGTAATTTTGGGAAATCAAAAAATTTTGGGCTAGTAGGGGTTACCCGGTACACGACAGGGAAAAAACGACAATACTCCCACTTTTTGAACACGGTTTGCCGCCTTTGCACAGTTGTGGGTTTTGGGACCAAAACTAATTTTTAAGGATGTGGGGCCTCGAAATTTTTCCCTTGAATTCAAAATGGCGGCCATTTTTAAAAACCCGGAGGGTCCTCAGATAAAAAAATTTTTTGATGTGTCTAATAAATCATTTTTGGGGTACCCCCTTTTTTTCGTATATTTCCAAACTCGAAAACCTCGAAAAAAATGCAAAAAAAAAATCTGGGGGAAATTCTAGAAGTTTAACATTATTTAGTAGTATTTTCAAGAAATTTTTCTTGGTTTGGGGGTACGCCCCCCCCTAGAAACTCCTTTCCCCTACCCCTTTTGTTTCCAAAATTTAAATTATTATGATTAAAATTTTTTAAATTTAAAACCAAAATTCTTTTTTTTAAACTTTTTGGGCCCAGTCATTGTGCGGAAACCAGGGGTGTTAAAAACGGGGGTTTAAAATTATTATTGGGGCGTTTAAATATGCTGCATTTTTTAACTCGGGTTTGGGCACTTGGCCCAGTAAAGTGGTACCCAAAATTTTTTTTTTAAAGATGGGGGAGGCAAAAAAAATTTCCTTCGAACCCAAAGATGGCGGCTTTTTTTGAAAGGGTTGCCCTTTATTAAAAAATTTTTTCCCAGTTTTTCAAATTCATCTGTTTTTTGGGGATTCTTTTAGTATGAAGTGACTCCAGAATACAAATATTACTTAAATATTAAAAGTAAAATAAAAAAAATTAGAAACGATTATTTTGTAAAATTTTAACCAAAATTTACGGGAGTTTACTGGCCTGGGGTTTACTTTGTGACGTTTTAAGAGGAGCCCCGCTGAGGCGGGTTTTCGGAGACGGTCTCAAAAAACTAAGTTTTTGTTTTTCTTTTTTTCGGGAAAACGGTTAAAACGTCGGTATAATTTTAAACACGAATTTTTTGAAAGAATCCACCCTATGAGACCCCTTAGGGCGTACTCAAAATTAATTTAATTAATTTTGAATTCAAAAATCGAAAAATCTCCGAAATTTACCCCAATTTTGGTAAAATTTTTGGGAAATTTTTAATTACAAGGGGTACAAAAAAAAAAAAATTATTTTAACGCTATTTGAATACGGAGTATCAACGATTAAACCCCAATTTGTAAAACTAGCGGGTTTAAATTTGGTTTCATCGAAAATTTTAAAGGGTTTGGTGAAATTTTTCCTAAAATTTGAAATCCATTTTTTGGATTTCCCTTTTTAATATTTAAATTTCTGGATATAAACGTTTAAATCAATGTAACTACCCGGTTTAAATTTTGGGTTTTCATCGTAATATAAAGGGGTTTTGGGTGATAATTTCTGAATTAAAAATTCCATTTTTTGGTTTTCCCCTTTTTTTTTTGGCTTTTTGGGTCTTATGCCCTCGAAATTGCCTTTTTGGCCCCAAAATTTGGCAACCAGGGGGGGGATATCTACATAAAATTTACCCCTTTAAACATGCATGAAAAATTTGGTAAGGTATTCCCAAAACCGTTTCAGCAAAATAAATCAACCCCCTCCCGGGGGCCCCCAATTTTTCAAAACGACTGTGGGTGCTCAAAAATAAAACAAACTATGGGGTAGAGCATGGCGATTCTGGAGAAAATTTTTACTGGGAGGTAAAATTTAAACCCCGGGAGGTAGTATATGGGGACTCCAGGGGGGGTGCGGGGGGCAAGCCCCCCAACAATAGTAAAAAATTGTAAAAAACCCTTTTTTTTAAGAGTGCGTTTGGTGCGTTTTAAAAAAAAATTTGGGGGCTGAATCCAATCCCAAAAAAATTTGTGTTTTTGCGGGCGTCAAAACGGGAAACCCCAACCCAAATAGAATGAGTAAATGGGGTTTGATAGAGGAATTCATCCCCGCTAGGGGGGTTGGGCCCACGGGGGGTTTTGCGGTATTTTCGAATCAGCCCAACTAAAAAGGGGGTAACATTGAAAAAAAAAAATTTTGGGGCATATTTTACCATTCAATTCCAAAGGGGTGTGGATGCGCAGAAGAACCCTTTTTGTGATGATGTTTTTTGATGAATTTGTGTGGGTGCACAGCCCTACAAAAATCAATTTTCGTGGGTGCTTTTGGGCCCCCCGCACCCCGGAGCTGGCGCCTATGAACACCTTTAGTGCGCGATTTTTAGGGGGCCATGCAAACTCAGCAAAAGTTTTTGGGCCCCTTTTGGGAAATTAAAAATGGGGAGCTATAACCTGTTCAAAAAATCTCTCAAATGCAAAAGTTCCTTGGTTTCTTTTTTGATCACACACATTTCTCTCACTGATTGACAATTCATTTTAAAAAACCTTTAAGAGCTCTCAAAAAGCTTAGCGTTTACCCTGAGTTCTGTAGTAGGGAAAAAAAAATAAAACTACAAGGGGCTCCCCCGACCATTCTCTGCCCCTTGCCTTGAAACGCCCCACGAAAAATAATGCTCTTATTTAAAGGGGGACCGACCTGGTGTAGAGGGCCTAAAAGAAGATCCATGGGTCTTTGGAGGTGGTCAGTTGCCGGTCCTAAATCTGCAGGTTAAAACAGTGAATTTATTCCCGCACAAGATGAAACCCCAAGTATTCTTCCCACAACATGAGCAATACTCAGCATACCAGACATGTTTTTTGGAAGAAACTTGCGCTTTAGAAATTTCAGATTTTTAGAAATTTAGATTCAGATTTAGCACGCTTTTATTCAACTTCATTGATACAGGGTAAAAAAAACTAGAAAAAAAACATTGGGTTTAAAATAATATGGAAAGGGGAAAGCCCCCTGAAGGGGGCTTGTGTTTGGGCGGGGATAATTTTTGGCAATTCAAGGGTTTTGATGGCAGATGACGTTGAAACTTGGGATGTATACCTAATTATGTATATTCAATCAAAGTAATAAATTTTATGTGGGTTTAAAATTTAAATATATAATGTTTTAAAATTATAAAATGATACCATATGGGTTTATGTAAGCTAGGGTTAAACCTTTAAAAAAATTTTTTTTTTTTTTAAAAAATTGGGGGTTTCCCTTGTGTTCTTTTAAAAATATTTTATTTTGATTCATGCAGTTGTCGACTCCCCAAAACAGGGTTTTTTTTAAAATTTGGGAATACGTTTTTGGGAAATTTAAACGAAGATTTTTTTTGTAATTTTTTGGGAAAAAAAACCGCCGGGGGTTAGTGAGGGAGGGAAGGTTTTACAAAATTTAAAATCTCTTGTAGAGGAAAAAAAAAAAGGGGATCAATCTTAAGGTTGTAAGGGGGAAAACTTTATAAATTGATAAATTTAAAAACATTTCTTTTTCAACCCCTTTAAAAGCAGTGAAAACAAAAGATCCCTTTTTACGGCCTTTAAAAAAAAAAAAAAAACTCTGCAGGCAAAAAGAATAAAGAAGTGTGATGATGATGACACTTTTCTCTAAACCCCATTTTGAAGGCACACAGGGAAAATTTAAATTTGAAAGAAATTTTTTCCGCCGAAAATCAGGCTTGCCCCTTCCCATTTCAGCAAATGGTTGGGGTGGGGGCCCCAGGGAAAAAAGGCAAACTGACCCTTAGACCCCAGAGATTTTTACACATTCACTGATTGTAAAAAAATGCTGCTTTTAATTTTTAAAAAGGCCCAACCCTTCTGCCCAAAAGAGCAATGTGTGAACCCCCAGTTTAAGAACGCGGCATAGAAGTAAAAAATTGCCTTTAAAAAGAAAAACTTAAATACCCTTTTTCTTTACTAAATACCTTCCAATTAAACGATTTGTTTTAAAAGCCCTTTGTTGGGAATTTTTTAAACTGTACTATCATTTTAAAATTTTTAAGTCAAATTCGTGGTTTTTTCCCCCCCCGGGGTCAAATTCATATGGGCTTGACACTAAAAATGATATTATTAGTCCCCTTTTGAGCCAAAAATTTTTAGGGTTTAAAAGGGCATTTCCCAAAAAAACCGCCCCTCTTGGATTCGAAAGGGGAAATTTTAAAAGGGCCCCCACCCTTAAAAAATCTTTTGGTTTCCAGCTTCAAAATGAGCCCCAAATGCCCAAAAAGCGTTAAAAAAAAAAAGGGGGGCATATTAACCAAACACATAATCATTAACCACCTGTTTAGCCCCCTCTGGTTGCCGCAGCAATGACTGGGGCCCAAAAAGAAAAAAATGAATTTCGGTTTTAAAAAATTAAAAATTTAAATCATAATAAATTTTTGTTTAAAGCATTTACAAGGGGGGAGGGTAAAGAGGTTTTTATGTCGGGGCCCAATCTAGAAGAATTTTTCTTTTAAAATACTACAAAATATGGTTTAAAATTTAGAATGTAAACCCGGGTTTTTATTTTTAATTATTTTTTTTGCATTCGGGTCGGGAAAAATACAAAAAAGATACCAAAAAATGATTTATTTAGGGCACAAAACAAAAGAAAATTTTTTTTCTGAAACACACTTTTGAAAAAAAGGGGCCCCCAAATTTTGAAAATTTTAAGGGAAATTTTTTTAGTGCCTCCAAAAATCCTTAAAAGAAAAGAGGGGTTTCACGTTTCCTTCCGGCCCGGACGGGAAAAAAAAACCCTTTTGGGGGTAGCAAATCGGGTCGTTTTTTAGTACTATGCGTCCTGCTTAGAAACGTTTTTTTCCCCTAGAAAATTTTGGGGCAATTTTTTTCAAGGGGGTTTTGCGCCTTTTTGGGTTCCCTCGTTGTAGCCCTGATAGTTTTGTTACAGCCCTTTCAAGCTGCGAGTTCCCAAAACGGAGCTCTCATTTACGCGATGTTATTGGGGGGTGACCCCCGTTTCTAAAAAGCCCACGAATTTTGGAAACAAAAAAACTAGCTGTAATTTTTTGGGGGTTTAAATCCCTTTGGGGATAAAGGGGAAAACGCCCCGTATTTTGGGTTTGTGAAAGTGTCAAGCCCGTTTAAATTTTGCCCCACAGTACTTTGGAACGACAATAATAGCGCAACAAAATTCCCTCCATTGTTTGGAGCTCTGTTGTGGCCTACTTCCCTTTTTCCCGAGAAAAGGGAACCCCAAAGGGTTAGCCTTTCCCCACGCTTCTTCTTCACGTAAGTTATTAAAAACATTTATCCAAATAAAACCTATTTAGCCCCAAAATTTTTTGTACAAACTTCTAGTCCCGGCTTTTATTTATTTACCCCCTATTGTAAGTATTGTTCAGAAAAACGTTTATAACTGTGGAATTTTTCGTTTTACGACGCACCCAGAAAAAGGACAATATAGCTATTTTAAATTTAAACAATCATCCATTACCCCCCCCTTTTTTTATTATAAAATTTAAGTAACGTACCTACAATAAACGCGTGATTAATATGCAAACAAAAACACACTTGAAATGTATCAATAATTTGTAATGATTTAAATTTACAAATCTTGTACCCAAGTCCTAATTCTCTAAATATTGATCCCATCTCATATATAGGCCATTACGAAATTCATAATTTACATTAATATTAATAAGATAATAATAAATTAAACATTTGATTTCAAAATTATATTATTTAAATATGTTGGCGCTTGGCTTCCGGAAGGTTTGCGTACTGCTGAAGGACCAGCAAAACGCCTTACCGCGTCTGCTAGCAGTACGCGTTACTTAAAAACTCGAACCTTCAGTAAATACGTTCAATCTTGTCTCTGTCCTTCCGGCCGGACCTTTAGTACTGCTGGAAGGACCGACTTGCCTGCGCAAAATCTGCCTTCCAGCAGGACAAGGGCCCTGTACAAAAGTCCTCACGGAAGCGCTTCCGGCAGGACAAGCGCTTGTACGTTCTATCATTAAAAATTACTTTTGGTCCCACCTATACTGTGCAAAGTGGCAAACCGTGTTCAAAAAGTGCAGTATTATTTTGCGTACCGCTACCATATAGTAACCTCACAACGCAAGCCAAATGAGGAAATTAATCTAAACAGTTGGTGAGTACGTCTAGCTTGAAAGTCATGTTATTGGATGAGCGTAGCGAGCGTAGCGAGCGAAGCGAAGATTCCATTTCACTACACTGGAGAAAAAATCCGGAATGTTTTTTTTTTTCTTTTTTTTTTTTTTTTTCTTTCTTTCTTTCTTTCTGTATTTTGTCGTTTGTTAACACGATTCCGGCTAAACCGATACTCCGATTGCGATGAAATTTTATGGAGACCTTCGAAATCTCTGAACTTAGAACTGCCACGTTTTTGAGCGCAATCGGAAAATTATTTCTCATGAAAATCGCCATTTTACGAATTTTTTCAATTTTAAAATATTTCTTCGACTTATAACACCTACATGCTTCATTCGATTTTAATGATTTTTTCACAAAACCTTTATTTTATGAATTAAGATATTCGTGTGAAATTTGAGCGCAATCGAAAAATTATTTCTCATGAAAATCGAAATTTTACACGTTTTTTTTCTTTTTTAAACAAGTCTTTGACTTATAACACCTACATGCTTTATCCAATTGTAATGATTTTTCACAGAACCTTAATTTTATGAATTAATATATTCTTGTAAAATTTGAGCGCAATCGAATAATTATTTCTTATGAAAATCGCAATTTTACGATTTTTTCCTTTTTTAAAATTACGATTCATAAAAAAATTAAAAAATAAAGTCAATTTTTTTATTTAAATTTTAAATTTAATTTAAAAAAATTATTCGACTTTGTAATAATTTTGTCACAGAACAACAGAAAACCCTTTCATAACACATGGCAGCTCAATGCACCAAATTACGCTCATCCAACAACGCGGCGGGACTTAAGCGTTTTTCCTAGAAAATTTAATAAAACAATTCCAAATTCAGCTTAAAAAATTTTTTGGATACAAATAAATAAACAATTTTTGTGTGTTTGTTAACACGATTCCGACTAAACCGTACCCCAAATTTGCGATTAAATTTTCTGGAGACCTTTGAAATCTCTAAACTTAGAACTGCACGGTTCGAAAAATGGGATCGAAAAATTATTTCTCATGAAAATTCCCAAATTTTACGATTTTTTTCGATTTGCTTGTTTTGTTCTTTTTGTATTTTTGTGTGTTTTTTAACACGATTCCAGCTAAACCGATACTCCAAATTTTTTGATAAAATTTTCTGAATAGGCTTTCAAAATCTCTGGACTTAGAACTCCCCACGTTTTTGAGCGCAATCGAAAAATTATTTCTCATGAAAATCGCAAGTTTACGATATTTTTTGTTTTTCTTATTTTTCTTTTTGTATTTTGTGTGTTTGTTAACACGATTCTGGCTAAATCGATACATCAATTGCCGATGAAATTTTCTGGAGGCCTTCGAAATCTCTGAACCTAGAACTCTGCCACGTTTTTGAGCACATTAGAAAAATTATTTCTCATTAAAATCGCAATTTACGATTTTTTCGATTTTTACAAATTGTCTTCGACTTTAAAACCTACATGCTTAATTCGATGTAATGATTTTTTTACAGAACCTTAATTTTATGAATTAATATATTAATGTGAAATTTGAGCGCAACTGAAAAACAATTTCTCATGAAAATAGAAATTTTAACGTTTTTTTCGTAAAAAAAAATAATACGCGCATCCAACAACGCGCACTGGAAAAGCGTTTGCGAAGCTTCCTAGTGTATTATTAATGCTAAATGACTTAAATTGACTTGGTCTTTTGGTGATATGTAGGCATTTATGCTATAGTAGCATTTCAAACCATTAATTCTATGAATTTCTCGATATTGTGGGGGAAAATAGACTTTAAGGGGATGTATTTACAGTTGTTCATGATTTTGTATTTTTTTAAAAATATTTAGTTGTGCATAGTTATTTAAAACACCTGTGGACTGATACCAGTTTTCAAATGAAAATAATTATATCGCAGTCAATCCATTAAAATCGAAAAATGTATTAATTGTATGAAATAGAAAATTCGGCATGGCCTACGTTTACAGAAAGAAACAGCACACTTGTTATAAGTTCCTGTAATTTTGATTCGTTGTATATCAGCCGTTTATATAGGCCTAGGCAGTGATGTTTGTCTGAGGCCAGTATTAAATTTATAAGGTATTCCATTTCGGAAGGAGGCCCGACATTTAATTTTGGTATTATAGCTAGACTTGGCCGCCTCCCCCATTTCCAGTAAAAATCAAATTGTACTTCATAACGTGCTTCACCCCCCATGCAGACCTCTGTATGGACGGCGAAAGGTCTTTATGTAAGCCGGGCCAGCTTCATGCACGGCGCTGTTTGCTTAGGCGGGCGATGCGGTCGCTTCCATGTTGACTGACAGAAGCTGGGTGCATGGGGGGGGGGGGGGGTAATAATTGCCCCATCAAACACCGAGCAAACATTATCATCCCATCATCAGTCCCCAGAGGACGCGGGGAAGATATGCTGGGGTTGTAACAAAACGTCCGCGCATATACTCACAGGGATGTAGTGTGTGTATAGGGCGGGCGAACTGTTTGCTCAGAGCAGCCAGGGGTATTTGGAGTTAATTTGTTTCCAAAACCCTGAAGATATATACCGTGCCATAAAGCTATTCCAATTTCACATACGCAAAAGATTCAATTTATGTTTAAACGCAAAAGGGATAGCATACAATAACCAAGTATGGCCCAGGGGATGGAGATGTGTGAAATGTACATGCATGTACAATCAATTATTACGAAACCATGTGTAAAGAATAAAATGTGTATAACTTTCTTTAATGTGAAGCATATTTCTACTAAAAGACATCACAACGGCAAATTTTGGAATTAAACTAAACGCGTTACATTAGTGTTAATTTAAGCCAAAGTATTATTATATATTTACAAAATGTCCATTAATTTTATGACGATGTACAAATATTGTTTTATTTTCCGCATTGCCAATTTGCGATACATTTCCAACATATAATCAATTCAGAAGGAATGTCTACGTTAAGTACCTGTAACCCAAAAGGCATTTGTCTCTAATGATATCAGACAAAACACTTTAGGCAGGATAAAATGGTGGGGGGTATAGGAGCCACAACCCATTTACAGAGATAACTTCGAATCTAAGTTACAGATTGTGTAGTCTAGGCTCTTATCAACAGCCCCCTCAACCGCTTATCACATTTTGGGATTCCCCCAAGGCTACGAGATTAAGTATAGACTACTCGTCTCTAGATTGTGTTCCGTCTATAAATAGATGCACTTTACAATATGAAGGGGGGCCCTAGCGCCCGTTGCATAACTTAAGATTTAACACAATGTAACCATTTTGATTTGCATTTCCCACATAAGTTATGTGTCTCAATCTCAGAATACCCGTGAATTAGCTAACCAAATACTGGGCCGCGTGCCGTTTTTAAAAGTGTTGTGTTGTCTTGAATCGTCACATAAGTCAAAACAGAAGTCTGATATTTGGTGGAGGTGCCGGGTAAGTGAAACCCGCCCTGCCGTACCCGGCACCTCCACCAAAAAACTTGCAGATAACATTGTGCCGCATGTGTTTGCATGCACTAGCAGACGTGTTTAGAGCTATCAGAGATAATATTATGTAGACACAAGAAAATCACACACTGTGAACATGCAGAGTTAACTGAATTTAGTTTAATTGGCATATAATTTATTTCCAGTTTCAACTTATTTTTCGACTACTTCATAATATCAGAAATAACGCTTTAAACATTATCTTCAGATTGATTTGAGCTTCACATAATATATAAAATATGTATATTTATCTAGGGCGACGGTCGTCGCCCGGCAAGACAAGCGAATGCGACTGCTTAGGCGACACCGGAACTCCGGCCCTATATACAGCTACGAGAGTTGGGGGGTTTTCAGCTATCTGCACACGCCGCCCCGAAAGAGTTACAATCTTGAAACTCGGTATATGACCTGGTATGTGGTCCATGACATACCAAAAAAAAAAAATCAACCCGATCCGACAACTCGTTCTGTGTTAAAAAGGCTCTCAACATCGTCAAATTCTTTCGGCTGGCTGGTGGTTGGGTGGGTGGGTGGGTGGGTGGCTGGCTGGCTAGGAGTTCTCCGCGGAGATTAATTTAGCCTACAGAGAAAACGGTAAATCTTTAGAACTATGAAACTTGGAACCACACTTAGATGTACTTCAGACGCAGTGACGTTTGCTTTCAAAACCAAAATCGGGTAACAGGGACCGGAGAAAATCAAAATTTGGATGATAATCAAAACGCGTAATTACCAAGGCGTGGTAATTTGTACAAACTTTAATTAAACATGCTATTAACCATTATAAATATCTTGCGTCCAAAACACAAGGGGCTAAATTTGGGGATGACCATGGGCCCAAAAATGACAAAAAAACATATCTGAACTTTAAGAAATGAATCATTCAAAGAAAACGCTACAACTGAGATGTTTCAAACGTGGAATACATTTGATATCTCTCATTCTTTATCACTTTTGAATATGGAAAGCAAATTGGGTAACGGGTACCGGAGAAAATCAAAATTATCAAAAGTAGGTAATTCCGTACTCTTATGAATAATACGCTATACTGAGAAAACGGTTCATCTTAGAACTTTGAAACTTGGGCCACACTCAGATGTACCTCATATAACAAAAACCGGGCAATTGGGACCGGGAAAAATCAAAATCAAAATCAAAACGCGTAATTACTCAGGCGTAGTAATTTGTACAAGCTTGAAATTAAACATGCTCTTAACCATTATAAATATCTAGTGCTTATGCTAGTGCGTTGGTCTTGTTGTTAGCGTATCTGCTTCCAATGCAGAAGGGCCAGGGTTCAATTCCCGCTAAAGTCAGAAGTTTTTTAACATCTGATTTGGACTTAAGTCTATCAGTTCTTGTCTTAGGAGTTTGTAAACGGTGACTTTGGAGCCGTCCTAGCAAAATCAAAACGCGTAATTTCTCAAGCGTAGTAATTTGTAAAAGCTTGATATTAAACATGCTCTTAACCATTATAAATATCTAGTGCTTATACTAGTGCGTTGGTCTTGTTGTTAGCGTATCTGCTTCCAATGCAGAAGGGCCAGGGTTCGATTCCCGCTAAAATCAGAAGTTTTTTAAACTTCTGATTTGGACTTAAGTCTATCAAGTTCTTGTCTTAGGAGTTTGTAAACGGTGACTTTGGAGCCGTCCTAGCAACGAAGCACATAATAAATTGCAGAGTTGTTCTGAATCGGCCTTGTTGATTCTGGCGTTGATCCGCGGGTGTTCGCACTGTCCATACCACTGATTGGTATATTTCATATTAAAAATATCGATCTTTGGTTGGTTATCGCTCACTCGTCGATGGCGTCGGGGCCTGCAGGGTTGGCTTGTCGCTTTTGATTAAAGTCCCCCACTAAAAATCAGTTATATAACTGAGTGGGTGACTCTAAATATTTTTTTTTTTTTTTTTTTTATTTAAGGGGTATCTTTGGGGGACCGTGGCCCAAAAAAGTAAAAAAAAAAACTTTGAACTTAACAAATTTAATCATTCAAAGTCCATCATTCACACCTTGATAGCAAACGCAACAAAAAAAGATGATATCCAACCAAATACAAAAATTTGTAAAAAAAAACGGCAGCCAAGCTCTCCTTCAAAAGTCTTCGGCTGTGAATGCTGTGAGATATAGAAGTTGAGCCAAGCTTTTTATTCTTTCTCCCTAGTTTCGCTTTGAAAATAAGTAAGATCATTTCGCCTGTTGACGAGCGCCAAGCCAACGATTTTGTGGTAAAAAAGTAAAATTTTTAAACTCGAAATCATAAAAAAATGGCTTGGCCATGAATTTGGTCATGGCCAAGATTTTTTTTATGATTCGAGTTTAAAAATTTACTTTTTACCACAAAAATCGTTGGCTTGGCGCTCGTCAACAGGCGAAATGATCTTACTTATTTTCAAAGCGAAACTAGGGGAGAAAGAATAAAAAGCATGGCTCAACTTCTATATCTCACAGCATTCACAGCCGAAGACTTTTGAAGGAGAGCTTGGCTGCCGTTTTTTTTTTTTACAAATTTTTGTATTTGGTTGGATATGGCTACTTTAAGCCGAATAAAGTGACAAAGATGAAAAGGATGGCCGATATAACGTACTCTTATTTTAAGTGTAAGTGAAAAAGTTATTACGTAACCTCGTGTCATGCACTCACCTGACGTAGTCTCTCTTGCAGTAGGTCTTGCCGTCTCTAACAAAACATGTACAACTCTCGTCGAGGAACTGGTGGCACTCGGCACACTTAAGGCACGCCGCGTGCCACTCTAGGTCAGGTGCCACTCGGAGTATGTATTGGTCGTGGATCTGCGCCACAAAACCGAACATGTCTGAAACCAGAACATGTGTGTTCAACGCAGCCAGGTACACACGCGCATACACTACACACACGCACATACACACGCACTCAAGCAGCCCACACACAGGCTCAGTCTGCGCTTTTCTGTTCTGTTTGTGTGTTCAACTCAGCCACCCACACGATTTGAAGATTAAAGATTTGAAATGTTACAAAAACTCATATTCAGGGTCTTGTTGATGGATGAGCGTTTTTATGTATATAAATACATTTTTCGTATGGTTTATTTAAGATTGTTTTGATATTGGTTACAATTTTATATTTTAAATTATATGATGGAAAATCATGTAGAAAATTGCACAGTACGGTTTATTTAGTCGACAGGTAAAGAACACGTGCCTATATATTATATAGTAACAAACAATATATTTATTTGAGAATAAATAAAAACGAAGCTAAACAGAGCGCTGATGAAACCATAAAAACACAAGAAGAAAATATAGCTGAATCTGTTTATTTTGCTGCATACCATGTTCTTGGAAGAAAATTGTTATTTATACTATGTTTAATCAATATCTTAGCATCTTAACAACTCTAATAAATATTCTTACCTACATAATATATATTTACCTACTTATTAAATCCACAATGTAATTGCAAGTGGATTTCATGACTTGTTTACTGGCATCATTAGTGCATCGCGCAATTACTGCACGGAAGTCTAGTGCATGTCTAGGCGCAATGAGTAGTAATCAACCAGCCATGAAAGACGGGTTTAATTGTCTCGTGAAGGACAATGTCATCGGGCGTAATCGTTGCGAGTAGCCTGATTAGCATAGATCTACAGGCCTCGTTTACTCCAGGACTGGTCAGATAGTGGCGTTGGGTGCAGCCGGAATCTAGCCAGCTAACACAACAGGCATGCACATGCACATACAGAATTTACTTTAGAATAATCGCGATTTACACTGCTTGCCGAAATCGTAATGTGAATTCTATTTTCTAAGCTTGTTAAAATAACATTTCACCACATTTTGTTGCAACAATTAACATGATTATAAACGTGCGTTTCAATTAATTAATTTAGGTCGCTTCGCAAACGCTTTTATAAGTCGTGTTGATGGATGAGCTTTTTATTAGTTTTTAGTATGCATGGGATCTCTTTACTTCTTCAAGTTCAATTGAAAAATCATTTTTGTTAAATTAGGATAATTTTTATAATTATTATCATATACCTAACAAAAATTATATTAAACTATTATTTCTATAGATTCTTGCCAACTTTTCAACTTTTTCTTTCAAAAGGTACTACATCACCATTATTTTAATGTCCATATAAAAAATGAACGTTATAGCCCCACCCGTTTGGTCAAAATCGGCTCAAATTTTACGAAAATATCGTACTAAAAATCGAAAAAAATCGTAAAAGTAAAAACGTGGCAGGTCTAAGTTCAGAGATTTCGAAGGTCCCCTCCAATTTTGACCAGATCGCATATGCCGTTTGCCCGGTAGAAAGCGAACAGACAAAAATAACAAACAAACAAACAAACAAACAATCAAACAAAAAAAAACACCCGAGCTAATTTTTGGGGGGGTCAGTGGGTGTAATTGAAGTCTTCGTTTCGCTCGTCCAAAAATCCTAAAGCTTGAGTGATCACAGATTTAGATTTAATTAAAAATATTTTGAGAGTAGAGATCAATGTCTGTTCTAATACTGCTCCCTTGCCTCTATTCAATTTCGCGTATGCCTTGTGCATGCATGTCCACAACATGTACCGTCATGGGACAAGTAAACCACATTAAAGTACTATTGCTATTTATTATTATTTTAATTATTTTTCTATCCATTAGGTACACCACTTCACACATCTTTGGATTTTTTTTAAATGGTGAGTAATTGTTTGTGTTAGTTTTGCTAATTGGGTATTTCTGCTTCAGTCAGGGGCTCAGTATCATTGGGGGCGGAGATCAAACCCTCAACCTCAGACGTGCATCGTGCTATATATATATAGGGCTATAAAGTATAGCACTGAGCCATACATTTAGGTACACCCGTCCCGTACGTTTGGTTGTGGCGCAACTATATCTTTAGTATCGGCCTATAATAAGTATAGAGACCAATTCCAAATCGACACTAAATACATAATCACATCATCTTGCATTGATTTTGTGGATCATATTCCATAAGATTGGCTTGGATTATTAGGTACGTTTAGTTGGACAGGATAATAGGATGAATATTATAGTTGGTTAGATATGTTCGTATTGGAGATAAAGTAAGCCAGATTAAAATAACATGTATCTTCATGAATTAAGTTATAGTATCTATAATCTAAGCTCATAAACTTGCAAAACAAAACAAATACCTTAAAGTGCAGTAATTTAATTCATATAACATTGATAGTAAAACGTTGAACATTGGTGTTATACTGTATGTCTGTGCATGGAATGGCTTATCTCAATCTGTGAATTTGCACGAAGGTGGAGTTGGGGTTGGAAAGTATCAAGTTACTCAACATAACCTCACCGTGATGCGGAAACAGCTGCTGTATCTCGTGGTTCACCCCCACCCCACCCCTCACCACCCATCTCCCCAGGGTGCACTGCAATGTTAACCCGCATAGTATTATTATGACTATTTAAACACAAACTAACCACGGTGAAATTAGATTACCTCTTCAACATTATTCCGATAAGGCCTTTAGTTTCACTAAAATTTCAATAAGGGACCTATATTATTTAAATATGGTTTGCTTTGTGGGGATTACCACCAACATTTATTTTTTATTATCATCTATATTCTACGGCAAAATACCGATTAAAAATAATTGGCATTTAAAATAAGTTAAAACTGTAATCTAACATTATTGTTTTATGATTTTATAACATTGACAGGACATCCACAACTCAACCATTTGTTACAAAATATATTAAATAATGTTCCCTTTCACAGTTTCACATCTTTAGATCGCAACGATCCTCCCATTAAAACATACGAATTACATATTTCTCTATAAGAATATAATATCCCATAACCCCCAAAAAATATATTTTACCACTTAATCTATATGCATTATACCACATAGAATTACCGTTTAAATAATTATATATCTATTACCTGGGATTTCACACGATTTTAAAGTTTTTTGAACTTGATAATTTGCGAAATATGACCTTTTGGAAAATTTCTTAAATCGGCTGTAACCTGCATATTTTTTGTTCCACATAGATACTATACAGTATATAGCATCATCGTACCTATCTAAAATAGCCCTTTATATATTACAACATATAGTATCTTAAAACTGTGCACAGATAATATACTGCACCCAAAGACCAAAAAATGCATTCCAAAATCATACCCAGATTAGTAATCATCATATTTGACCGAACCAGTAGCCAAAATTACGAAACAAAATAATATATCAGATTGACAAAAAAAGCTGTCGAGTACGTCAATAATGGCCAATATATTTTGGTTTAACATCCTCCAAGGTCAAAGGGCTGAAAAATCGCCCCCGTGTCATTTCTTATGGGAGATTTTTGCCTATGGGACCTAGCTTAAAAATTGCCATTTTTGAATTTTTTTTAGGGTCAAGGTGGTCCCAATAATCTTTCTGTTACTAAAATAAATATTGAAGTTAACCTAAATGATTTTTTAAATAGCGGGTAAATACCCCTTTAACACTAACAATAAATTATATTCTTGTTTTAACAGCATGCCAACACAATAAGTAGCAACAAACTTAGTAACACTTTATTTAGAAATATTAGATAGAAGTAATGACTCACTCACTTTACTTAACAAATAATGCTTGGTTTGGTGGAGTGCCGTGGTCTAGCTGCAACCTTGTCACGACTCACAACACTTGTTTCAGAAGTCTGCTACAAAGCAGGAATAGTTTGTATATTTTCTTGTCAAGCTGTGAACACTCATACTTATCATTGTAAACGGTGTTCCTCGCTCACTCACTTTACTTGGCAAAATAATGCTTGGTTTGGTGGAGGTGCCGGGTCTAACTGCAACCTTGTCACGACTCACAAGTCACAACACTACTTGTTCAGAAGTCTGCTACAAAGCAGGAATAGTTTCTATATTTTCTTGTCAAGCTGTGAACACTTATACTTATCATTGTAACGGTGTTCCTCGCTCACTCACTTTACTTGGCAAAATAATGCTTGGTTTGGTGGAGGTGCCGGGTCTAACTGCAACCTTGTCACGACTCACAACACTTGTTCAGAAGTCTGCTACAAAGCAGGAATAGTTTCTATATTTTCTATGCCAAACTGTGAACTCTTATACTAATCATTATAACGGGGTTCCTCGCTCACTCACTTTACTTGGCAAAATAATGCTTGGTTTGGTGGAGGTGCCGGGTCTAACTGCAACCTTGTCACGACTCACAACACTTGTTCAGAAGTCTGCTACAAAGCAGGAATAGTTTCTATATTTTCTTGTCAAGCTGTGAACACTTATACTTATCATTGTAACGGTGTTCCTCGCTCACTCACTTTACTTGGCAAAATAATGCTTGGTTTGGTGGAGGTGCCGGGTCTAACTGCAACCTTGTCACGACTCACAACACTTGTTCAGAAGTCTGCTACAAAGCAGGAAAAGTTTCTGTATTTTTCTTGTCAAGCTGTGAACACTTTTACTTATCATTGTAACGGTGTTCCTCGCTCAATCACTTTACTTGGCAAAATAATGCTTGGTTTGGTGGAGGTGCCGGTCTAAACTGCAACCTTGTCACGACTCACAACACTTGTTCAGAAGTCTGCTACAAAGCAGGAATAGTTTCTATATTTTCTTGTCAAGCTGTGAACACTTATACTTATCATTGTAACGGTGTTCCTCGCTCACTCACTTTACTTGGCAAAATAATGCTTGGTTTGGTGGAGGTGCCGGGTCTAACTGCAACCTTGTCACGACTCACAACACTTGTTCAGAAGTCTGCTACAAAGCATGTCTTTGAAAACAATATTGTTTGTTTTGTTAATTCAGTTTATTTAAGGCATGACAGAGAATTAAAAAATCAAACAGGTGTAATTTTAACTTTATTCTCATTTCAGGCTTGTGATTGGAGACGAATAATTGTAGTTAATAAGTTGAGTCATTGGTGGCTTAACATTGTATGCTACGATTTAAATTGTATTTTAAGGTGGCTAAACATTGTATGCTACGATTTAAATTGTATTTTAACGTGTCTTTAGTGCTCTATCAGAATACTTAGCTTACTTGAAAAATGGCAAAGGAATTGGAATTAGTCAATAATTCATTTGCATATTATAACATAACACAGAGGCCTATACAACACATGATACTCCCGTATTAATGGTTGGACGGCAAACATTTTACATTAAGTGTTTAGACAAGTAGTATATCATCACTATCATAATACCTTATCTATGCAGTAGCTATCAGCAGTATCTACAGTAGTCGCTGATATAATATGCTCTCTCACACGAGTGATACCGAGCTTTCAACAGAGTTATCCAGAATTAAAGTGTATTGTACAATGTACATAGAGTGCATTGCACTTGAATATAACGGTTTTATCACCAACAGGCGATGATATACGATAAGTGTTAATTGAATTAAATTAAAGATAAAAAAATAAGGCAAAATGTTTGTGTTGTTCACACAATTTGTTCGCACCACGTGCTTGCTATCTACCAAAAACCGAAACCTCCCAACTGAAACGAGATATTTGTACTGTGCGTAAAGCATAACAGCATCAGATTTAGGTAGGCCATACACGAAAACATTTGTTACCACCGAATCTATTATCTTTGCGTGGCGTCATTTTGTTGTGTTGTACAACCCACAAGGCCGCGTGGTTGGCTGACGATCAATGAGGCCGTGAAATGACCTGCCTACAGCAGCTGGGGAGAACCGAGCGCTCCCATTGGTCCACTCATCTCGAGCCACGCCCCCTCACAGGGGAGGCCAAATTATCAGTGATCTTTAAACTGATTATAAGAACAGTGTAAACACACAAACACGCACCAACCAATTGGTCGGAGTTTCTGCTATTAGTGAAAACAAACATAAACATTCAAATATTGATTTGTTTAAGTGAGCACACCTTCTGTTGGTTATATCTATGGAATTGGGTTTGCATATCTCCAATGTTTGATTATTATTTTATCATAGCTTATTTATTTTGAGAGGTAGTTCATGCACTCTTTACACGCGTCCATTTGGCTGAGATTTGGCATTAATATATTCGAGTACATTCGTTTAGAGCTTGTAAAAATATCACCATCCTCAGAGAATAGTATAGAGACTCATTTTTCGCTTACATCCTTCTGATGCTCAAAAAAATTAAATAAAAAATAAGCTTTGTAGACTGTAGTAATGAGTTTTTGTAAATAGATATAGACACGTGATTAGAACATTCAATTCAATATCACTCTCACTCTTGTATTATTTATAATCTTACCATTTGCATAATGTCTTGTAGGGCCTAATACAAGATGATACAATATAAAAATTAAATTTTGTACTCAATTTAATAATTTAATGTGTACGTAATTAAAACTCTATTCCAAATCTTTGAAATGAAACGAATATTTTGCAATGCTTATTCCAGATATCAGCCCATGCAGTTTGCAGGCTTATAGGTGTATTTACTACAGCAATATAATATATATATATTACAATCCACTTTGAATTTACATGTCGCATATCACAATCATTCCTTGTAATCGCACCCTAGGAAATAATTTAACTATAGGCCTATTATCGTAAACGTGGTTATTCTAGCAACCCCGTTTCATTGAGATATCACTATCATGTCAATGCAGTTTCACAGTTTATTTATTACATTCGTAAACCGTATAATAAGCTATAGTGTTACACAAGTATTTTTTTAAGAGTAGCCAGAAGATCTTGCAAAAGTTGCTATCACCTTGTAAAATAATGTTAAACCACGCGATTGCTAAATACTAGGTATCCAGCATCAATAGTATCTACCAGAATCAATAATTCACAATAACCACACTTTATTATGCGTCGAGCAAGTATAATATTATGTAGTATTCACAATTATTTTTAATCCCACCTTAGGCCTATAGGGCCTAAAATAAAAAAAAAACTATACTTAGGCCTAGACCCCATATACATTACAGAATGAGCATTATATTATACATAACAAACAATATCTAATAAAACTATTCTGGTACGAATGAGATAGAAAAGTTGCAATCAAAATATATTTGAATAAAGTTGCAAATATAAAAAGTTGAAATATAATTATTATCCTGTTTATAACCCCCACAACATACAAATAATTATACAAGCTCTACAAAGTGTGTAAAATAATATGCTATTTCAAAGAGCCAGTAAAATATTGTGGTGTTTGACTGATGGAGGGAAAAATGCGATATCCCAAATATTGCCAAATAAGTGAATAGCCTACATCATCAAAATGATCAACATGAACACTGCGAATTTAATTCCTTTAATTTTAAATAAAAGAATCGGGCAAATTACATTTTTAATTTCAACAACATATTTGTATGGTCTATACATACCACGACTTTATCATGTAACTTATAGCAATGTGTTGAAAATAAATAAGCCAAACAAAAGGAACATATAATTTAATATTTAATTTTGTATCATTTAATTTGACTAATGTACCATTTTGCCTAAGCCTATACTCATACTACTTCTTTCCTTTGTTGATGCCCTGTTATCAGTGATAATGGAGAGCATGGACGTTCCTTCCCAAGGCCTTCGAATTCGATTCTCGCGACCCAGTGAATTCACGTTTGTACTTTGCTGGTGATAGTTGTGCTATGCCTATGGTTATATACATAACTCGTATTTTGTTGTTAGGTCACTCAGCATTAACAAAACTCCGGAACAATGGGATTATATTTATACTTGTTAACTAAACATCAACATCACTGATGAATATTCTGAGAAGTATAATCTGCAGCTAAATCAGCTGTTCAATGCAATGGCCTAATCACACCATGCACTCTTTAAAACAACAAAAAGATCTTACAACAAGCCGTATGAAATGGCGTCGGTCTGGTGAATATAAGTTATTCGCCATTTGCAGCTTAAACATGCAAATTCATGAATAATGAATTATCATTTTCTAGCATATAGCATGATTCCTATAAACGTGGGTATTACTTTAGAAGTCAAAATTTTACACTTGTATATTTATTTGTATATACTAAATGACAACATTAGTGCAAATTTCATACAATTATAATTATTTATATAATAATAATATGCTTGCAGAATACCGATTCGAATGACATGAATAAAAGTACCTATATTTAATAAAAAATTGCACCGTTTATCACAGGCCTATATATATATATTACCTTATTCAGGACATTTATTTATGGTAATGCAATGTGTTGCACAAAATATGTTTTAAGACAAAATATATTGGTTAATAAACATGGTTTATAATAGTTGGAAGGGGGGGGGGCAATTGAATTGAATACGTCTTTAAATATATACAAATTAAACAGCAGATATATACGAATGAAACAGCTATAATTATATTATAAAAGTACAGGACAATCTCACAAAAACATATAGGTTCTATTTTATGAGCTAAATCTAAATGATACCCCACCCAACTGTTTCATATATTTTTGGTTATATTATATTATACAAAGTCGACGAGATCATAATTTACTACATAAGAGTCTCTAACTTCTAAAACGATATTTTCCCCTGGGTGCCATGATTTTAATAAACGTGCTGTAATCATCGCAGATTATCGGCTTATCTGGAGATTAGTCTTCATGGGTTCAACAATTATAAGCCTCAACCACTGCAGTTTTTTGCCGGGCGCCATGTTTGTTCACGGCATTGACGGCTATAATCTAGACTATATAATACTCAGCCAGTCAAATCGCAATCCAAAGTACACCCACACATTTCCTAGGCTAATAAATTGACTCTACGAACTAATTTAAATATCACGGTTTTACGTGATCCGACTCCCTGTGTTTTAACAACGTGAACGAGGGCGTGGATAAGTGAACTGCTTTTTATTGCCCGCATTGTGTGCACAGCGCAAACGATGTTTGCTTTTACCATAGGAAGCGAATAAACAGGAAGATAAATCTATATGCTGTTTACACAACAGGCATACAAAGGCAATATTCAGTAGACGCTAAAATATGGAAACAAAACTTCATGATTGAGAGATCATACGCTTACAATAAATAGCTACTTCTAGTTGTTATGCAAATAATACCCAAGAATAAGATGCATACCTATATGCATTCCGGCGCATAGTCTTCGTAAACAATCTTTGATCAATGAATTCCCCTGAAAACCTTCTTTCCCATATAAAAAAAATCAAAATTCGACAACGAGACGAATTAAGAAACCCACAACAATAAATTGAATTGAAAATTGACTGGAGATGAAATTGAATAATACAATCAAGGGTTCAAACATGTCCATCAAACTTTTTAAGTATATGTTTAGTTTAGTTCATTTAAGCGGTGAGTGGAAATAAAACTTATAATAATAATATTTATAAAAATAGAATATTTTTGTCAAAGCTTATATTTGCATCAGGCTTGCCTCATCTAATAATATCATGATAGATAGATAGATAGATAGATATTTTTATTCACTTAGACTAGTACAGTGTACAAGTATAACTCTTTGCAGAGAAAGTGAATAGTCTATAATTAATAATTAATAATAAAAGTGATAGTAATTATAATGATATACACAGTGTTAGAAGAAAGAATAGTTGAATATAAAGCATAAATGATAATTGATATGGATATTGATATTGATATGTATGATGATTGATAATATTGATATATATATATATATATATATGATGATTCATTAATTGATTAATAATGATAAACACAGTGTTTATGTTAAAGTAGAGTAGATGCAAAACAATAGCATGCGCTACTATAGATTAAGAACTCATAAATAATAAAGAAATCTAAGAGAACTATGACTATGATAGTTTCATCGTAACATCACGGTTCACAGGTCGTTTCAAAAATAGGGAACTAATAGTGAATATTACTCTGAAAAATGTACTTGAATTAAATAAATAATTATATTTAATTTGTTCTCGCATGGGTATACAAAACTCAACTCAACACAACAACAAGTGGGACCGGAATATTGTCATGTTTTTTTCATCTGTCATTTAAAAAAACTGATGAAGGAGGTTGATTAACCTTTGAAAATATCGTAATCTTTGTTTTATTTTGAGTAGTGTATTGTCCTAAAAAATCATGATCTTAAACCTGACCCCTTGACCTACTCAAAAATTGTTCATCTTTGTAACAAGTGGAAATAAATCGATCACTTTTCTTTAAAATATTTATTTATTTATTTATTTATTTATTTATTTATTTATTTATATTTAAATTATATTTTCTTTCAACGCGCATCCCATGCATAAGAACCTTGTCTTAGCACTTTGCAGTAAAGCCGCACATAAAGATTTGTCTCGCTATACAATTATTTGATTGCAGAATCTGTGCCCTATATAGATTGTTTGTATAATAGGCTGTATATGGGTTTGCCAAAAGTCGCGCTGTCACCCATGTAGAATTGGTCAGACGACTTCGTAATGCATATTATTCTAACTGAAAACACCACTGCGTATGTCAATGACGTTTGAGCTTTGACACATCCAATCACGTGTGCAAGTTATTTCGGATATACTCGGCCCACATAATGAAGCAAAAGTTGTGAGGCTGGAATGTGAGGTGAAGGCCTCTTATCTCGTCCTCTTGGCTCGTCGCTTGCAAGGGATGGGGTCTGCGTTCACGGGGTCGCCTGACAAGTTCTATGGGGGTCTGCGTTCACTCCCAGACAGACAGTGATGGCCAGATATTAGAACCATGCGCGATTCTTCAGAAATAATTCTTAATTGGTCTGTCGAGTGCCATGTATTTCTTCTTTGGGTATAGTTTGTCGCCACACTTTAATACAGGGTGTTGCAAAAGTACGCTTCCTAGTTGAAGAAAAAAATAGTAAATAAATATACGCATATATAGTGAAAGTCTGAAAGAAGTTTGTAATACGTAAATCTATAATGTGTGCAATTTTTTAAAATGATTTTTAAACGTACAGAAACATAAAGCTGGTTTTAGATTTAGAGGTTAGATTTTAACTAGCACGGGATAATTGTACGAAAGAACGGGAAAGAAAGAGCATAACAGAGTGTTTTTTTTATTTAAATCAATTGATTTAAATCATTGATTTAAATCATATTTATATCAAATGATTTTTTTAATAAAAATCATTGATTTAAATCAAAATAAATGAAGCTCCCATTTTAACAGAATTATTTTTCTTTTTTGCCTAAAGAGTACTTAGGCCTAATTCATTTGAATCTACAAGCACAAGAGGCTAGAGGTGACTAAATGTGAAGGTTTTATGAAAAACATGATCTTAAGTGCTTGTAGCCTTGTGGATGGATGGAAATCAAGCTCGGGCCAACTTTTTTGACAATGTTAAATGCCCATTTAAAAATACGCTTGATCGTCAAATCCATCTAATTTCACATAGATAGGCCCTACAGTCTGGACTGCTTTTTGACCTTTAATGTTCATCCAAAAATTTGCATTTTTGGGAGGCTAATCAAAGCCAATGTGGAAATTTCAAATAATTGTCTCTTACACAAAATTGGAAAATTACTATAAATTACCTGTTTGGTGGCATATTTATGGTCAGATAATAAGAAAGGTGAGCAGTATTTGGAAAATCATGCCCTGATACCATCTATTCCATATGCTTACCTAACATTTTGGTGTGGTGCAAACCACAACCCGATAGAACATTATGATAGAGCTTCCAAGTGATCCAGACTTTACCTCTGCGTTCTGCGTCCAAGCCAGGTTTTCTCGAGCTTAGCCAACAGTCTTAAATGCTTGTGGATAGATGCAAAGTATTTGAATTGCATGACAATTGACAACTTGACAGCACTCTTTCCCCCACTACTAACCATCCCTTAACTACCTAACAGTGTTAACCAGTTTAATTCTAACTACCAACTTAAATTTCCTTTAGTCCTATCTATCTGTCTTGTCTATTGCTATATGTACCTTATTAATACTATATAACTATATGTATTATTATTAAATTTAACTATGTATAGTTCACAGTTTACACAGAAATTAAAAAAGTGCCTCCACTGGTGATTGAACCTGGGACATGCATATGCAAGGTGCATTCATATCTTCCATATTTTGCTATAACAATTTTTGTTACCATATTTTGCCATTTTAAAGTTGATTGGCTATTTTTTAACACACAAAAAATCTGATTTAAATCAGAAAGTTGATTAAAATAAAAAAAAACCGATTTAAATAAAAAAAATCATGATTTTTTATTTTTTTAATACAATAAAAAAATCACACCCTGGATATAACTACTATCAAAATCGCGAAAGATAACAACAAATCAAATATTAAGCGTTTCCATCAACCGTTTAATTCTAAAAGCCTATAGTCGAATATTAACGGGCAGCAAGAATACACAAATTAAAATTTCGTCTCTTTCATCGTCTAATCTCGAGTGTATAAAGGATGCAACATATTGTTTGTATTTATAACGTTAGGCATATGCAATACAGAATTTTTAACTTCGGAGACTACCAATTCATTTTATAAAGAACCAAAACATTGTAGCCAGTGAGGACAATGCCAACACAAAAAAACGTATGTCATTCGGATTTCGTGATGGGTTGTTCATGACACATCGTGTGGACGAACGCATATAGAAGTGATGCTTATTGTTTATATTATATAAAGTATAAGAGCACGAGTAAAACAATATTATAGATAGCTTAGCTCCAAAATTATTCGTATTTATTTACACACCAATATTATTGTATATTGTGCGTCGGGTGTGTGTATTATTTAGTAAGTAAATTACTATCAAGGCAAGATTCTGCAAGAATCCGAAGCGCGTTTTGGGGTTGACGTCGACGATCATTTCATTTAGTTTCTTGGGCTACATCTCTGAAAG